>CM053786.1:856775914-856788414 GCA_028749045.1 Cupressus sempervirens | reverse complement strand
AATGCATGTTTGTTTTCTCTCAAAAACCAACATGTACTAATTGGGTTGTAGATTTTAGCTCATTCATCAAATTTTGCAAAAAATTTAATTTTTTAGAAACTAGACTCCATCCTACACACTTTGAAAAAAAGAAGTTTTCATTTTTGGATTAGTTTTCAATAATTTCTAGGGGGAGCACAAAGATATTTCACGTTTTTCAGGTCTATTCACTTACAAAATTCATTAAAAAAAATACACATTATAAAATTGCCCAAAACATTTGGGATAAACTACATGGTGTTAGGTAACTTTTGAATAGAGCGATTAAATAATTTCAAAATAAAAGTTCAAATTTTAGGTGGGGGTGCACTTTGCACAATGTTATGTTTTCTCTAAAAAAATAGTACCACTTTCTATGGCCCCTTTTCTTGAGGGCCTAAAACTAAACCATTTAAAAAAAAAAGTAGTTTAGAAACTAGATTCAAAGGACTACTATTTTTATTTTTGTCATATCTTAAAATTTTGAGTATAACTATCTTCAAACTTTTGTCAAAGTTCAAAAATTGATGATTTTAGAAAAAAGTGGCCACTTATACCCCCCTTTTGGCACCACAACTCGGTACTCTTACCCCAATATTTCAGATGCTATTAAACATATAGCTTGGAAGGATGCCATGATGGAAGAATACCAATCCATTATGAAGAATGATGTTTGGGAAATTGCTCCAAGACCTGAAGGAAAATCCATTATTTCTTCGAAGTGGATATTTAAAATTGTTGGGGTAAATAAGTATTTACTATTTACACTTTACTTAAGTTTACTTAGGTTAATGCATTTTCATATTAGCTATCATGTAGACACCTAGGAGTTTGCATATTCATATGAGTTGTCACGTAGACAACATAGTAGTTTGCACTCCAATTGAGCACATGTTGTGTACTACATCTCTTTATGAGATATACCTTTACATTCGTATCCTCTCATTATTGCACGTACATTCATGCACAATGGAGGATAATCCACTCTTGGTGGACATGTGCTTAGTTGGTATGCTTATCTCTTTGCATGACTTCTAGTCATCTTGATTACCTTTATATACAAGGCTCTTTTATGAAGTATTGATCCAATTATCAGATTAATCCATTCTCATTTGATTATATCTTCTCTCTCTTGTGCTATCTCTTGAGCTTCTAGATCTTGGCATTTCATTCTTGCCTTAGGAAAATCCTTACATGGTATTAAAGCTATACCAAATTCTTACATGGTATTAGAGCCATAGGAGTTTCATTGCATAACCATTGGAGAGATTTATTTTTGCAGGTCAAGGTTGGAGCTTGGTAGTGCAAATCAGATGTTGGTATCAGATTTAGAAGGTCAAAAAACCCCTAAATTGACCCTTGTTTCATTAAAATCAGACATCTGAGGTGAAATCTAGAGTCATTTCTTTTGGAGGTGCAATGATAGTAATTTAGGAAAAATAATTATAGAGGTAATTTTCAAATAGTGATATCTCCCTCATATAGACTCCTTTTTTCAAGCAATATTTTTTGTTTTGGGGTAGAATTTCATGATCTACACATTATTGTAGGTTGTTTGCAATCCTTGTTCCTGATCTTTTTTGAAAATCACCAATCCCAATTTTTGCAAATTCAAAGGCTTAGTTCAGGCTCATCTGGACACATATTTAGGTGCTATTTTTTTTGAAAGTGCATAATTTTTGTCTACTTTTCAAATCTGGTATCAGTTTGGAGTAATTTTGAGTGGACATAATACTTTCAACATTTGGTCATTTTTGGCCTCTTTTGGCACTTGTAATTAATTAAATCCTTGAGAGGTCTTGTGTCTTATCTTGTTGAGTCCGATATAGCTTCATATTTTCTATTATAACTATCAAAATTAGAAGTCCACTTTGGTTCATTTTGACAAGTGGAAATTTTACATGCACTAAGTATAAAGTGCCAAAATCATCCATTTTGGGGGGTTCTTTGATTGAGTGATTTGGGGGGTGTGTCTTGAGTGTTTGTACTTCCCTTTCTCTTGTATTCTTTTATTTTGCATCATGGGTTCTCCTAGGTTTCCACTTTTAACTCCGCATAATTATGCTACATGGAGAATTAGAGCATGGAGTAAAATTATGAAAAAAGGTTTAATTGACTATGTTGATGGAACCATGGTTGCACCATCTAATCCTGATAAACTAAATGAATGGAATCATAATAATAAGGTTGTTATTGATACTTTAAGGAAGTACATTCATGAAGACCTTATCTTCCATATTGATAATTGTAAAATAGTAAAGGAAGCATGTGATAAGTTTACTAGCTTGTATGCAAAAGTAGACAAAGCTAGGGGTTTTGAACTTGATGAAAATCTCATGTCACTAGATCCAAAGGAGTTTGACACAATTCAAGACTATATCACCAAGGCACATGAGCTAAGGTCAATGGTTAAGGATTGTGGAGTTACCATAAAGGATGAAAAATTAATCTTTAATTTGATGAGAAAACTTCCTCCAGAGTATGCATCATTTGTTTCAAGCTTCAACATTCATATGTTGACCTTAGGTTCTTCCTACACCATGCCTTCATTTGATTCCTTCACAGAGATGTTGATGGTAGAACAATCAAATTTGATGAGCATGGGGATTCTCAAGTCTTCAAAGTCCAAAGCATTGGTGGCTAGTAAAGAGAATCAAGGAAAAGGGTCTAACAAGAAGCATAAATCATGGCAACAAAATTCACAAGAAGAGAAAGAACACTCAACCTCCTCACCACAAGACAACTCCAACAATACGGGAAAATCATCCAAGAAGGAGTTTCTTACTTGTGCATATTGGAAGAAGAATGGACATGAAGAACATCATTGTTATAAGAAGGAGATAGATGAACTCAAGAATCTTCTTAAGAAGAATCAAATTGGTCTACCATCAAGAATGACCACTTCATTCTCTTCTTCACATTTAGATTTTGATAAAGGAAAGGATCACATGGGAAAAGGTCCTTAGTAGCTACTTCAAGTCAAGATTTAGGGAGATGGCTTCTAGATTCAGAGGCTTCTCATCATATAGCATCTTCACAGTCTATGTTTTGATTATTTGATCCTTGTCATGCTCCACCTATTTTGATGGGCACATACTTACATGACTGTGATTGGGAAATGAACTATTGATAAGGGGGAGGGATACTTCAAAGATACATTGTGTGTACCTCACCTAAGTCATAATCTTCTTTCCATCTATCAGCTCACTCATGAAGATAGAGGAAGGACTGTGGAATTCGCACCTAATTCAATTTTTATCAAAGACTTGGAGACTAGAAAGATCATTGCTACAGGGGTGGTTGATCATGCATCTTGGCTATACTACTTCTTAGACTTTGGTCATGATGATGATAGTGATTCTTCAACAGATTTTGATCACACTTCTAGTGTTAATTCATACTTCAAGGAGGACTTTGGCTATTTGAACTTTGGTATTCTCACATGTGATCAAGTTCTTGAGCCATCCATTTATTCTCCTCCTATTGATATTTCATCTACTATTTTTCCCAATGATAGTTGTATTCACATAGCCATGGATTCAAGTGATTCAGTGTAGTAGAACACTCATTGTCTTCCAGATTTAGTTCCACGAGATGACTACTTGATAGATATTTCTAGTTTTTTTGTGGAGTCCTACATTGCAGATTTGGGAGACACGATTGATGACATTCATCTTCTCTTTGGTGAAGATGAACCTTCTTCATTTGTTGTGAGGGAGCATGCTGATCCTCATCTTCATTCTCTACTTGATCAGTCTTTTGAGGTTGACATAATGGTAGATCCTTTGATACAATAGTTGGAGGAGGTCACTTTCTCTTTAGAGGAGATATTTGAGTCTTTGATACATGTTCTACATTCATCCTCAGTTGAACCCGATTTGTCTTTTTCAACAGAGTGGCGTAGTACACATGATGTGGAGGAGGTGCCTTTCAGTATTAACATGGGGACACTTGAGTAGGTTTCAGAGATTTCATACATTTTGAGGTTTCTTCCTACAGATGGGAGAGGTTTCATTGATACACCTTTGGTTCTATTTCTTCCTCATTAGAGGAATGTTGTTCTACACTCATGGAGAAGTTTCTACATTGAGCCTTGTGCATCTACCATAGGTGTACATTCTACATTGAGGGGAGGCTACTTGGTCTATCTTCTTATTCTTCTCTCTTATTTGGGGGATCTTTTCCTCACATGAGGTCTTCTCTCTCATTTTCTTTATTTGTACTTATCTCTCTTTTTTGGGAGGGGGGTTTTTCCCATGTGGTTTGCCCTCTTTCTCTGCTTTATGAGACATTGCATTGCATCTATCTTTTGCACTTGTAGTTTGTACATGGGATCCTAACATGGCCTAGTAGTAGGGACCCATCTTCCATTATTATCTAGCTTTTGTGAGCTTAAGTACATTTCCCTAAGTTGCACTTAAAGGGGGGTGTTGGTGTATATAAGTATTTACTATTTACACTTTACTTCAGTTTACTTAGGTTAATGCATTTTCATATTAGTTGTCATGTAGACACCATAGTATTTTGCACTCCAATTGAGCACATGTTGTCTACTACATCTCTTAATGAGATACACCTTTGCATTCTTATCCTCTCATTTTTGCACATACATTCATGCATAATGGAGGATAATTCACTCTTGGTGGATGTGTGCTTAGTTGGTATGCTTATCTCTTTGCATGACTCCTAGTCATCTTGATTGCCTTTATATACAAGGCTCTTCTATGATGTATTCATCCAATTATCTGATTAATTCATTCTCATTTGATTATATCTTCTCTCTCTTGTGCTATCTCTTGAGCTTCTAGATCTTGCATTAGGAAAATTCTTACAAAAATCAAGTACATTGTTGATGGTAGGATTGAAAAATATAAAGCAAAATTCGTAGCTAGGGGATTCGCTTAGAAAGAGGGGATTGATTATGAAGAAACCTTTGCTCCTGTTTCTAGATACACCTCTATGAGAGAAGTTCTAGCTATTGCAACATCGAAGGGATTGAACGTACATTAGATGGATGTAAAAACAACATTTCTAAATGGAAAGATTACAGAAGAGGTATATTTCGAGCAACTTGAAGGATTTGAAACTCATAACCCTAAAGTTTTTGTTTCCAGGCTCAAGCAATCTCTCTATGGGGTTAAACAGGCTCTAAGGGCATGGTATGAAAGAACTGATAAATATCTCACCGGATTAGGATTCTCCAAGAATGAAGCTGATCCAAATCTATATTATAAAAGGGATAAGGATGATATGGTATTTTTGACACTGTATGTTGATGATTTACTAATAATAGGCAATGATCATCTCATAGATCAAAATTTGCAAGAAAGATCTAATCAGAGAATTTGAGATGAAAGATTTAGGACTCCATTACTTCCTAAGAATGGAGGTATGGAAGAATTCTAATAACATCATACTTAGTCAATGAAAGTATACATTAGACATCTTGAATAGATTTGGAATGTTGAACTGCAAGCCTATTTCTTCTCCAATGGAGACTAATCTACATAAACTTAAGGAAACAACAACAAAATCACCTTCCGTAGATTCTACTCTTTACAGACAGACGATTGGGTCCCTTATGTACTTTGTAAATACAAGACTTGATATTTGCTATGTTGTTAATGCCTTAAGTCAATTTATGTGTGAGACAAAGGAGATTCACTTAGTTGCTATCAAACACATCACGAGATACTTACAAGGCACTCTTCACCCCGGGCTCAAGTATGAGAAAGTTTAATTGGACCTACATGGGTACAGAGACTCAGATTGGGCTGGAAGCGTTATAGACAGGCAAAACACTTCAGGATGCTGTTTCTCTTTAGGCTCAGTGATAATATCATGGGTATGCAGAAATTAGTCATCATTAGCACAAAGTTCCATAGAAGTCAAATACATTGGAGAAAAAATGGCCTCATGGGAAGCAGTTTGTCTTAGAAAGTTACTTGTGGGACTATTTTCTCAAGCCATGAATCCTACAATTATTCATTGTCATAATTAGAGTTCCATCAAGCTTTGTGTGAATCCAATTTTTCATGATAGGTCCAAGCATATTGAAATTCCTTACCATTATGTAAGAGATATGGTAGATAGGAATATTATAAAATTAGAATACATTTGCATTGCATATCAGACAATAGATATTCTTACCAAACCTCTCTCTCGATTGAAG
Organism: Cupressus sempervirens; assembly: GCA_028749045.1. NCBI lineage: Eukaryota > Viridiplantae > Streptophyta > Pinopsida > Cupressales > Cupressaceae > Cupressus > Cupressus sempervirens. Next base: position 856,782,224 of record CM053786.1, on the reverse strand, counting down.
ATAGATCACTTCAAGAAAAGACTTGGTATGGTTGAATTGTAATACATTTGTATTCTTTAAATTATTATTAAAATAAATTTTATTGTTAGGCTATTGACTATTATAGGCTCCACCATTTGTCAATATGATTCTAAAAAAATTTAATACTTAAAAATAATTATGTCTTAAATTTCCTTCCAATATATATGGTTGGATACTCCTTAACTAGATTTTTTCTATGATTATGGTAAAAATCAAATATTCTAATGAACTTTTCCCCTCTATTACCTTATTTGTTTTATGGAGCACAAGGATAAATATAATCTAACATTCATGATGATATAATCAATATATCTAACTTTACAATCTAGACGAGATTCATAGTTTCTTTCTCCTAGCTATGTTGTAAAATTCAACTCCATAGTGTCAAAGGAAACATACTAAGCAATCAATTAATACATTAATTTTTAAGAATTAATGCCAATGAAGTGAGGTCAAGGTTTATAATAGTGACTCTCATTGTCAAAGAAAAGTCTTGTAGAAGACAAATAACAAGATGACCCTCTATGAAAGTTATGCAATGTTCTAGTCACATTAGACATTAATTAAGCTAATGAGCCACAACTTTGAAGAATGAAATAGGGACAATTAATAAGATGAAGATGTGTTGTGATATCAAGTTAAGAACCTCATTATAGAACAAAGGGCCTAATTATTGACTTTTCCAACTCATATTTTCACCCCTTTCTAAGATAACATAATATTTGATGTAGCTCTTATGGATGGCTCTACCATACTTCTCCCAAAAATTCCTTCAGATTTTTTTTCTGCAAAATATTGAAGAAGTCTTCTAACTAGACTACTAAATTCCTCTCATGTGTCTCCTCTATTCCAAATTTGATGCCCACAAAAGAGGTGTTAGATTGCATTTCCTATTTGGAGTAGTTGGCACCCATTTGTAGGTCTAGTCACTTGTGGAAATATCTTATAGTGCCAAACTTCTAGATTTATTAGCACTAGATATCACATGTTTTAGGTAAACTTAAATATTTCCCTTTTTCTCGCACCTTATTTATTCTTTACTTTAAGTCAGCTAGAATAAGGATGCTTTCCTATCGATAGTTGTCTAGAAAATGGGTTCTCATTCTTTATTTTACTTTAGATGAAGATAGAGATGACTCTAGTGGTAATGTTTAAGAAATCCACTTTAAAGTATGAATCTTCCATGAAAATCTATGTTTTTAATATTTCCCTTTTGAAATCTTTGTACTGAGTTAGTTGTGTTGAGGTTGTGGTTTGCATGGATTTAATCATTTACTCATTCCCCCTATTGCTGAAAACCTTGTTTCTTAGCTATAATGCAATAATTTCCACTTTTATATTGGTAAGTATGTATTGTATTAGTGTTGTTCCATCCTACCCATAAACTAAATGGATCTAAGTTTTACTTTATTAAAATTTATATGTTGTACAATACTTACTGTATAGCATATAAATTTTAATAAACCTTATTTATTTATAAGAAAATATCTCCTAGTTTAACAAGATGTGAGATTCTATGATTGTCACTATAAGTTAAAAATAAATAAATTTTGGTGACCTTGGTAATGTTGTTGCCATTACTAAAAAAAAGAGCCATTAGAATAAATAAAGTAGTAAAGTTATTATAGTCAATAAATCAAAGGAAGACCATTTACTAACTAATAAAATGAATTTTTGATCAAAATTATAGTGAATAGTTGATTGTTAATATGATATATATATATATATATATATATATATATATATATATATATATTCTATTGGTGTTTTGAAATTTCACGGTTTCAAATTATCCTGATGAGAACATAACATGGCTAGGGGCAACTACTTCCCATCTACAATATATCCTTTCAGACACTAGGCCAACTATAAGGCTAGACCCTTCTTCTACTTCAGGCTCTGCAAAACCTAGGTGGGTACACATATAGATTCTTCATATGGTACCAGTATTCAAAGCATACACTCAATCTAAAATAAAGCAGATAGAACCCTTATATCTTATGTACTTATGCAAAGATCATAGACATGAAATAACTAATAACATGACCTAAGAAATTGATAAGCTAAGTGAGGGAAACACTTTCCAGTTCCTTCAACATTAAAGGGAAAAGATATTTGATTAATGATGTTGATTTCAACAAAACCAAGACATGAACAACATAACACTTTGATCTTGTAGTTGACCAGTGCCTTATCTATTGGGCAATCCCACAAACCCCTTACAAACATCCTTGAAAGTCATTGAGATATCCCATACATTAGGACTTCCTGATCTGTCCATTCACCTTGTGAATCAGACATCTGCATCTTTCTAAATTTGATACTCGACCTATCCCTTCATGAGATCTGCAACCCTATGATGATAAACTAAGCATTTACATGAATCCTTGGATCACAAGCAAACAATATCAACATATACGATTTGAAATAGATTGCAACTGGACAATATGCATCTTGTACATATATCACAGAAGATCACAAATAGCATGAACATGAGACAAAATTTAGATAGAAGATTAACTTGCTGCTGCACTTTTATTTCTCTCTTAGAAACAAATACAATAAGATGCATGAAATTGAATCATAAAACTGCCTAACATATCAGAACTATTTGTGTTCTTATTTCTTGCTATTCATTACAAGAGAAAATGCTGAAGAAAAGGTATCACAATAGTGAAAAATGTCCAAAATTGGAACATATCAGAAAATGGAACCAACTGACCTCTCACAGTAAAAATTGGGAACCAACATGGTATCACAGTAATGAGAAATTTTCTCCTGAACTGGAACCCTTATAATGAATCAAAAAGAAAAAGATATAGGAAAGGAATGAAATCTTGGACTGATTTGGAAGTGACATGTGTCCACTTGAATCTTCATTCCCTCCTGTTGCAAAGAATCTCTCATATTTCTATAACCAAAATCTGATATGATTCTCATTATTGTTCTATAAAAAACTAAAAATATCTCCTCTAACTGATAAGAAACAAAATATTAGACATGGGTGAACCCACAATAATGGGTTCTACTTTTGTGGCATGACGGAAATCATGAAACTATAAAAAATTCCCATATTCAATTTAACATATGTTCGGGCGAACATAAAAAAATTCCATGTTCGCGGGAACATAGCTAGTATAAATAAGGGATGTTCAAGCGAACATCCCTTGTTAATATGTTCGCATGAACGTATTTTACAATGATTTTGAGGTGAAAACCTTGTTTTCCCCATTCTCTTGTTCATTTTTTATGGTGAGCTGAATTTGATCTGGACGTTGGAGGAACATATCAGATTGGTAAGAGTGCTGAATCACTTTACATCATTCTCCTCCAAATTTTGGTTGTTGCGCTATTTCGAGCGATATGTTATTATTTGAATTTTTAAATATTTTTAAATATTTTCAAAGCATATTTTCATGTTAATTTAATATTTTTATTGTTTATTTATGTTAATTCTATTAATTTATCGTTTATAATTTTTTTGTATTTGTTAGTTATATATAAGTGTTTTTAGAAATTATTAAAAACCATTAGTGTAGAATATTAATTTTTTTATTAATTTAGCATTAAAAAACAAATTTAGAAAAAAATTAGTGTTATATTAGATAAATATTAGAAAAATAATAGTCTAGAATATTATAAAAATATTAGAAAATATTAAAAAATGTTAATCTAGAATATTAGAAAAATATTAGTATAACATTAGGAAACAAATTTAGAAAAATATTAGTATAACATTAGGAAGCAAATTTAGAAAAATATTAGTTTTATTAGATAAACATTTAAAAAAACATTACATTTATATTACAAAAAAATTAGAAAATATTTTTAAAAACATTAGTCTAGAAAATATTAGAAAAACAATAGTGTCGAATATTAAAGAAAAACATTAGAAAATATTTAAAAAATTAGTATAACATTAGGAAGAATATTAGTTTTATTAGAAAAATATTAGAAAAAACATTACATTTATATTAGAAAAGCATTAGAAATTATTAAAAAATATCAGTGTAGAATATTAGAAAAATATTAATTTAGCATTAGCAAACAAAGTTAGAAAAAAAACAGTGTTAAATTAGATAAATATTATAAAATATTAAAAAAAACTAGTTTAGAATATTAGAAAAATATTAGAAAATATAAAAAATACGTTAATCTTGAATATAAGAAAAATATTAGTATAACATTAGGAAACAAATTTAGAAAAATATTAGTTTTATTAGAAAAACATTAGAAAAAACATTATATTTATAATAGGAAAAATTAGAATTTTAAAAAAAATCATTAGTCTAGAAAATATTAGAAAAATATTACAATATATTAGAAAAACATTACAAAATATTAAAAGAACAATAGTGTAGAATATTAGAATTTAAAAAAAAAATATATTAGTTTTATTAGAAAAACATTAGAAAAAACATTACATTTAAATATTAGAAAAAAATTAGAAAATATATTTAAAAATATTAGTCTGGAAAATATTAGAAAAATATGAGAAAATATTAGATAAAACATTATAAAACATTAGAAAAAATTACTTGAAATATTAAAAAAATGTTAATAGATATAATATTAGAAAAATAAATTAGTATAACATTAGGAAGTATTAGTATTTAATATTAAAGAAAATAAATTAGTATATAACATTAGAAAATATTAGAAAAAACATAATTACAAAATATTAGAAAAATATTATAAAATAATTGAAAAAAAATTACAAAATATTCAAAAAAACAGTAAACAAAATATTAGAAAAACATTGGAAAAAAAAAACATTAGTGTAGAAAATTAGAAAATAATAGAACTCTATCTCCAACCCTTTAACACTAACCATAACCCTAACCCTAACTCGAACTCTAACCCTAATTTCTAACCCTAACTCAAACTCTAACCCTAACTTGAAAACTCTTTAACCCTAATCTAACCCAAGAGTTCTATAACTAAAACCCTAATCTAACCCTAGAATTGTAACCCTAATCTAAATCAAACCCTAATCATGAACCCTAATCTAACTCAAACTCTAATCTAATTGTAACTCTAAAAATTAAATCCTAACCAAAACCTAATCTAACTCAAACCCTAATCTAAATGAAACCCTAATTAAACCTTAGAATCTAAGTCAAACCCTAATCTAACAGTAACCCTAGAAATCAAACCCTAACCAAACCCTAACTCAAATTGTATTCTAATCATAACTAAAAACTAAAACCCTAATCTAATCCTAAATGAAAACTCAAACCCTAATCTCATTCAAATGCTAATCTAAATGGAATCCTAATCAAACCCTAATCTAACACAAACCCTAGAATCTAATCGTAACTCTATAAATCAAACCCTAACCAAACCCTAATCTAAATCAAACCCTAATCATACTCTAATATTTAATTCAAATCCTAATCTTAATGAAACCCTAATCTAACAAAAACCCTAGAATCTAATCGTAACCCTATAAATCAAACCCTAACCAAACCCTAATCTAAATCAAACCCTAATCTTTAAATCAAACCCTAATCATGAACCCTAATCTAATCGTAACCCTAGAAATCAAACCCTAACCAAACCCTAATCTAAATCAAACCCTAAGTCAAACTTTATTGTAACTATGACCCTAACCAAACCCTTTAATCTAGAACTCAAAACCTAATCTAAATTAAACCCTAATCTTTAACTCAAATCCTAATCTAATTGTAACCCTAATCTAACTAGATAACCCTAACTTAACCCTAACCATAATTGAAACCCTAATCTAACCCTAACTCAAACTAAAACCCTAATCAAACTCAAACCCTAATATAATTTCCTAACTTCAAACTGAAACCCTAATCTAACTCAAACCCTAATATAATCCTAACTAAAAATTGAAACCCTAATCTAACTCAAACTCTTATATAATCGGGTAACTAAAAACTCAAACCCTAATCTAACTCAAACTCTAATGTAATCCTAACTGAAAACTCAAACCGTAATCTAAATGAAACCCTAATCAAGCCTAATCTAACTCAAACCCTAATCTAACTATAACCCTAAAAATCAAACCCTTTAATCTAAATCAAACCCTAATCTAACTCAAACCCTAAGTCAAACCCTAATATGATCCTAACTAAAAACCCAAACCATAACTCTAACTCTAACTCTAACTGTCATGTATGATCATATAATTATTGATGTGTTATAGATTAGATAATGTACATGATTACATATCTTTTAAATAAAAATTTGTGTACTAGATTACATGTATATTCATATGTGTATTTACAATATATATTAGCTCCGTCATTGTAGATATGAC
>CM053786.1:856688414-856770914 GCA_028749045.1 Cupressus sempervirens | reverse complement strand
CATGTTGGACTATTTTGTCTTGTTTCAAATATGTTCCCTGTATCACAACAAAACCTGCACCACAAATTTAAATGTTTAAAAATTTGATAGATATAAGTTACTTGGATATATATAAATTCATATATGTATGTGCACATGTATGTATAAGATCTATGGGGAACAATATTTCATCACTTTCTTCATGATCATATAACTTTTTCCTCTCTGTAGTACATCACAATAAATAATAATTGACACCTTCATGATTTTCAGGCTTAGTAATCACTGTAAAGATATCTCCTACATAACAAGTATACATACATGTGTATAGTATATATAAGACAATGCATTGATAATTAACTAACAAGTTGAGATTAACTGACAAGTTGAGATTAATTTTTATGATACTTACCCACTTTTACCAATCCAAAGATATGATTATAATCATCAAAAATCAATGGAATATCATCAAAATTTTCATTATCTTTATCAAATATATCAGTAACATCAAGTGGTACCAAAATCTATGCACCTGTATATCCACGTATTTGACTAATGCATTCTTGATAGTCTTCATCAATGCAACTCTCACAAAAACATGAGTATTCTCTTGTCTTCAATGTCCAATTGCAATTATTTGTACTCATGATTGAATGTAAGGAATGTGTCTTTTCTATCCTCTTTCAACCATGCATGTTTTTTCTATTAACACCTAAAAGTTCATTAAATTGAAAATATGGACAAATTAAATTTAAACTTCAACGATTTGAAAGATAAAACTTAAAAATTAAATTTTAAAACTTAATAACATAAAATTTAAACAAATGTACACATCGATACCTTTTATCTCCCAAAAGACTCTATATGGTACTTGTCGAGTCATTGTTGATGATGTCCTGACCTCATCTAATGCAAAATGTGTCTTACACCATTCAACAACATCATGTGCATCATTTATAAGAACTCCCTGATTATTCATTTGATACTTCTGCATAGCACATTTGGTGCAAGCTCTAGCACCATAATGTTCACCTTTTCCATGGCCACTCTCGAAGAAATTCCATATGTGTTTTATATTCTCATTGCGATGATATCTACATAATGCATAAAATGGTCTAGATGATTTGAATTGTGTGACACATCCATCAGATCAAACATAATGTTTATCAACATTTATGTCTCTTTCTTTCAAATAAGAAAAGAACATATTGAAGCAATGTTCTATATGGTGAATGGTGAATGTCATGTTCTTTATCATCACTTATATAAAAGTGATATTCCTTTTTAATTACCTGTGCCTAAACTATACTCTACACACCATCTAAATCTAACTATTCATGTCTATAACAAACATGTACCATAATAGTGACCTACTTAGAAAAGAAATAATTTGATTAAATTTCTTTTTGATGAACAAAATAATAGTTCTCTACAAAATCAACAACTGATACAATCGTTCCAAGCGAGAAATTATCTCTCAAAGTTTGAAACTGTTGTGCTTGCCACTTTGCAAAAAATGCGTGATGAATATAAAGTTGAATCAAATTCTTAAATCTATCCATAAATGTTACTATAGGTAACTCCTCTTCAAAATATTCCAACCTTGTTGTCTCTTTCCCCAACTTTATTTCATTCTTCACATACTTGTAACTTTTGCAATTCAATTTTTTTGTTACATCAATATTTTCAATTTACAAAGGAAATAGAACCAATTCACCACATGTTTCACATAATCCTTTGATATAATTTATTTGACTAGCTGGATCACCTATTTTGTCACATAGAATAGATGATATAAACTCACTTCTCCTACTAGGAGGAACAACATGAAAACCATATGTGTTTTCTATAAACTTTTGAAATGCCTGATAGTGGAGATCAAACTCAATATGATGGTGACAACAACATGTTTCAAACACTTTTTTTGACCTCACAAAGTATGGCTTCAATTTTTCAAACAATATTTGCCCAATTTTTACATTAGGATGTTCCCTACAAAACGACACATATAACACATGTTTTGTTGTGTCCAACCAATGTTTTGTATGATGTTCATATTGACCAGATGCAATCCTATGCCTGATAACATCTCTACTATTTGATGAAGGACGAGTGTTATCAATCCAAAATGATATGACTAAATTTTTTAATCCCTCATCAATCCTAGAATGAGGTGCTCTACACATGATTGCCCAATTGCCTTCTATAGTACTGTCATCCATAATTAATCTTCTCTTAACATATTCTTTCATTGTTTTCCTATTAAAACCCATTTTAGATGAAATTGAAGATATTTGTCTATTTTGGGTCATATTCTTATTTACAACAGACATCAACATCACTTTTCTTGCCATGGACTTATCTTTAGTTTGAGATTGTTTTCTTATGTTTCTCAAACCTTGTTTAACATTTTCAATCACATCAGTTTGCATGTTAGAAAATATTCTCTTCTTTGATGTTGTGTCTACACCTAACAATTTCAATGCCTCTTATGACTTCTTTTGTGTAAGAAAAAGTGAAAGAAACTGAGCTTGTTCAAGTGTTTCAGTGTTATCAAATTTAGTCATTATTTCTCTAATCTTCTTATTCATTGACCTTTTCTTAGACAAACTTAAGGGTTGAATAGTAGCTGTAATTGTTCTCAATTTATCCACACCCATTTCAAGTAAATGATCTAAATTTTTATGAGAAATACCATTCTTTACAGATTGGGCAATATTTAAGAGTTCATCCATACTAGTTCCTACACTTGATCCTGACCCTTCTTTGACTTATGTTACTAGAATTTCTACAAGGAGCGATCTTAAGCCTTCTCCAACATTCATTGTTTGAGATTCTATAGGGAAGGATCCTGACCCTTCTTCGACTTCTGTTATTTGAACCTCTGTAGGGAATGATCTTGAACCTTCTTCAACATTCATTGTTTGAGATTCCATAGGGAGGGTTCCTGACCCTTCTCCCATATGCACTTCTTCTACTTCTGTTGAGCCTTCTTCAACATTTCTTTCACTTTATTGATTGTCTGCAAAAAATTTATAAATAAATCAAATTAGATAAAAAAAAGATTGAAACATAACTAAATTTAAGGCCATAAAAATAAATAAATTTAATATATATATAATTATAGACCTTGTTTGATTCAATGATAACGTGCCATAATCTTTTAAAGATTTCTTTGTTCTGCTTCATCTGATCTCTTTCTTGCATATTTGTTTTGCCTTCCTTTCTTATTTCCCATCAAAAAATCATAAAAATAAAAAATTTACCCTTGCCTTAATAAATTTGCAGTAACTATATAAAAATGTTGTAGTAAATTTAAAACATTTGGCTTCACTATCAACTTTTTGTCCTCTCTAAAGGTGATGTCATGTCTTTTGTTTTTTTGACATGTTCGCGCGAACACCAATTATTTTACATGTTCATGTGAACATGTCAAATTAAGCTTTTGGCAGCTAAAATATTTAGGAACACATGTTCGCCCCAACATATGTTCGCATGAACATAGTGTTCGGGCGAACATGCTAATTTATTAAATTTTAGTGGTCTTTTTTGAAAAATATATGAAATTGGCTCTTTTGACCTTCAAAATTGTGAATGAATAATCTCCTACTGTAAAATAAAAAATACCAATTTGTGCTACTTGGAGCAAGCTTTTCAACAACTATAATTGTAACACATATTGTATTCATTAAGAGTTTCAAATATGAGTTTAGCTCATTATAGGTTCATTACCGATTAAACATCAACTAACTTCGACACTTAAGGAAAATTTGTAAATTAGGTCAATTTTTTTTGAAAAATATCTAGAAAATATGTTATTGAGATAAATTTCCATTATAAAAAAAAAAAAGATTTATGATAAATTGAGTTCAAGTTATCTGTGTCAAAATGAATGTATGTCCAAATTACAATTGATGTCACTTCAAAACATCATAAACTATACAATATTCAAGAAAATTGAATCAAACCAAATGCATCCTCTAGACATTAATTTGATGAATCTAACACTAAAATAATTACCTCATTATCATTTCTAGAAAAAATTTTGTGTGTGAAGTAGACTGTCACTCTATAAAAATATTGATTTTTCATATGTACCACTTTTCAGAGGAGAAGAAAAAATTGACTTACATAATTTTTTTTAAAATTAAAAAATATGGCTACAAAGTAGGAATAGAGTACTAAAAATCATTAGTTTATGTCATCTTGAAATTAATCATAGTTTTAGAGATATAGTCACTCGAATGTGAGGTTTGTTTCAAAAATATTGATTTCAGTGTCAAAATTGGTTAAAAAGTGGAGCCCATTATTGTTGGATCACCCACATGCATCTCAAATGCTAATAATATCTTCATTTAACTAACTTGGAGGTGAGTAAATCTATTCCCAACTGAATCCCTACTACCTCTGGTGTTCACCTAGTTCACCATCTTGCTAAAAATCAAATTTGAACTTCAATACCTAAATGAGACTGAAAAATGGGTATCTGAGACAAAAAACTGAATAGCTTGAGTAGGTGGTTTCTTATGAAAAAAAAACTTCAAAAAATAGAAAATTCGGTCTCTCCTAGTTCTGATGATATATAATAGTGCTATATTTGCTTATCAAGAATGCCTAGGGGATCAATTTGAAAAATGTGCTCCTAATCTGGCTCACAAGTCTGCATTTTATTTTCAAAAAATTGAAAACTTTCTGGAGATTAAACTTTAGAATAAAACCCTTTTGATTTAAAAATCAACCTCCTGCATGTGAATTTGAAGAAAAATCATTAAAATTTACTTTTATCACTTTTGAATTTTCCCTCCATTATCTATCCAAGTCAACTAAAGTTTGACTGTCTGTGCCACATGGTAGCACACCATTGATCAGGGTCTACCACATCACCTGCCACTTGAGCACCATGTGGCACTCTTTGATTGGTCCTCAAAACACTGCCATTTGTTAATATTTCATTAGCTCTCTAACTGCCTGGTCACCACCATGTCATCATCTTTCAAGTGCATGCCACATCACTACCACGTGGCACCTTGTTCTTGGTTGGATCTCTGCTCTTGCCACATCATCGTCGACCTGGGCTTGTTGCCACATGGCAGCTAGGTGCTTTCCCGCATGCACAGTTAGTAACTGCCTTGTCACATGCAGGAGTGCATCTTTGTGACACTCGTCCTACCTCTGCCACGTCAGCACCCCAAGAAGTGTGTGAAGCCTAGAAACCTCCACCACGTCTCACTCTATAACTCATCCTTTTGGCTGCCACTTGTCTCTCACTAGTTGGTTTGTATACATCTAGTCATCATTCTATGTCAGCATCGTTGTTAGCACACGTTGCTCAAAATTTCATTATATACCCTCTGGGTCAACAGGTCCCTCCATGTGAGCCTTGTGGCTTACAAAAGCCAATGTCTTTAGATACTTAATAATATTGCATTGGTATAATTAAAAAGGTTAAAATTTTATTAACTACTACATGTGGGACTAAACTCCAATACTATTTTCACAACCATTCACACACTTCTCCCGGCTTGAAATGGAAAATCTATGTGCTCGATCCCTCCTCTTGTTTGTGTCTCTTCTGTCTTGTACCGGTTGTTTTTTCCTCAATCATGGCTTGCACTTCATTACCACTTTGACATTTCTCCATTTCATTGATCGTGGATTGGATTATAATATGGCACAACTTATGCCATAAAATTGGATGCTATTGGAAATATGAGTACCCATCAACCGTTATCAGATTAGAGTATCTTGCCAAAATGGAACAGCTTTTAAAATCAAAATTATTGCTAGAAGATGGAAACTTTAACTTGTTGTGACCCGTCACTCCCACTTATTACAACATGCTTGAGTTGTTGAGTCAGTCCTTGGCATGTGTTGGAATATTCAAATATGGAAAGAGTACTTATGAGAGGGGGGGTGAATCATAAGTATCCCATTTTTTTCAATAAAACTTTTAACTGAAAGTAAATTGCATGCATACATCAAATAAACTTGAAACTAAACACATCCATCAATAACTCATAACACTAGAATTTGGTAACCCCGAAACCCTCTAGGAATAAGAAGGTAAAACTGGGGTGGGGATGATACCCACAAAAATTACTGCAACAATATTGTTCAACCACTTTTGATGGTCTACCCTGTTAAAGGCCTGCCCTGTTAAAGGCTTTACACTATGTCAATAGTGACCTGGTTAGAGGATTTCAAACAATTAACATGAAGTGTTACCCTATTAAAGGATTTAATCACCTAATTAAGGATTTATCGAAATATCTGTTAAGCTAACCTATCACCATAGGATTTTCATTCTAATACAATTGCTAGAGAGTATTAGGTACAATAAACCTGACTGATTACAATCCTTGATTGCTGAATGCAGGCACTTGTTCTGCTTTCTTTGATCTGAATCCATTTTGTGATCTGATAATCCTCACTTCTGAAAATAGAATTCCTTGTGAACCCTTGTATGCCTTCTCACACCTCTTGTCTCCTTTACAATGAAATTTTGTCTTCCTTATAAAGACATTCAAGAATTTAGGGTTAGGTATGGATCTACGAGCCACATTCAACATTCATTTTCTGCTCAATACTTATCTTTTGCTGATTGGTTGCATGCCTTCATCATTTTTCTTATTGGCTGCATGTAAATTGCATAGGAAAAATAAAAGATTCGATCTCATCATTAAATCCTTGGAGATTTACCTTATGTTGGCTGCAAAAATTGTTTGCATCATAGTTTGTGCAATTTCAAACTATTATGCTGATCTACTGAGTTACTTGGCTCCTAAAGTATTACTGATACTCAGTACATGCTGTTTCCTGGATAGTTCGGCACCTTAATCAAAACTGTATCACTTGACACCTTAAGTAGCTCGGTACTTGTTAACACTCGGCACTTTGTGTTACTCAACACTTATACTTCACTCGGTATCTGATCTTCACTCGGTATCTGAAAACTACTCGGCACATGAAGATCACTCGGCATGCATGATGTACTTGGCTTCTAATGTGAAATGTGATTAAGTGTGTTGGCACTCAAATGTCAAAAACCATTATGAGGTTAACAATCTCTCCCTTTGACATGAGTGACAAAAACACTTAACTAACCTTATAAGTATATTTACTAATCTGATTGGTATGTACAGATTTTGAAGAAAACTTGATCAAAATTTGTAACGTACAATCTTACAATATATACCTCAAAAAATTTTGTAACTCCCCTTGAGTTGATTGTGCCTTATCTATATAACAAGCTCCTCCTTTGTATTTATTTATTTATTTTATAACTCCCCCATTAATTTATCTCATATCTGTATCACCCCCTTTTAATTTGTATCACCCCCCTTTTAATTTGTATCTCCCCCTTTTTGACACTTATGTCAAAGAATGTTTAAGGGTTAAGACCATATTTAGCCAAAAATGTGCTATTTACCTCCATAATCATTCTGAGAGTTGCATCCCAATTGTTCAAAGCAATTTCCAGTGACTTATGTTGGATAGCAGTCTTGGCAACAAGATGAATAAGTCCATCTAATGTAGAAAGATTTGGGTCTTTCTTGAGAACAGTTTCAGCATAGACTTGTTCTTTATGGAGTATCTCTAAATGTGGGGTAATGGAGGATTGGAGCTGTATTAATTTGGCCTTGATATTAGCCTCATCTGTTGTTAAGATAGCTATTTCTTTATGAGTGTGAAGCCATTGAGCAAAATGCTTCTCACTTTGAGCTGGATCACTTGGTAGTTGCATGCTTGAAATGTTTAAATTTCTTTCCAAGCTCAGTATCTTTTGGCTTGTTTCTTGTGTGAAGTATGAAAAATCACACAACTTTTTGTACAGTGAGAAGATATTCTCAAGTACCTTCTTCACTTTATCAATAAGATTTGCCAATTCAACTTGTGAAAGTGTAATTTGTCTTGATATTTTCTCATTCACTTTCCCCTAAAATTTTCTTTTTGACCATTCCATAAGTTTTGCATTGGTTTCTAGGTCTTCATTTGTCACCTGGTCAACAATATCTGTTAATTGCTTTGTGATATGCTTTGACTCATCCGGTGATTGCAAACTAAAGGCATCCATAAAGATGTCCTTTATCTCATAAAGTGTTTGCTTATGTTTATACTCCTTCCTGAGTATCTCCTGTCTTTTCCTTTTATTCAGTGCATCCTGCACCTCATTGATTTGATCAATGGTTATTGATTTTGAGTCATAGCTCGGTATGACTATCTCCTCATCTAATTCAGGGTCTCCATAGTGAAGTACCCTTACAACTCTGGTAGTACTAGATGATGGTACAGAAATTTGCAATGGCTGGTGTGAAGGAGTTCCCGAGGTAGGAAAATTTATTAATGTTTTTATTACCTCCTGTTCTTTAGGGGTTTTTACTATTTCCTCCTCCTTCTGTCTACCATGATCAATTATTGTAATCTGTGGAAGTGCACCTTGTGTTTGTGCTATAGGATTAGATGTAATAGTCTGTCCTGTTTGTTCTATTTCTTTTTCTGTAGCTGCACTTTACTTTTGTCTTGCAGCATCAATTATGCTTGTTGGTATTTCAAATTGACTACTAGTAGTTATGATAGAAGGTGGTTCTTGTGGATTCACCTTATCTTCGACTATATTTTCCACTAGTTTCTGTAACTCATCTATACTGACCAATACTGGATCTGTATACAATATTGCTTCTTGTGTAGATTGGTCAAGAATTCTTTTTAGATCTTCTGCAGTTAATGGATTGATATTCTGACCAGAAGTATCAAGAACATTAGTAATCGTCATGGTGTCTGCAGGTGAGATGGATTCTTGTGGAGGGCTAGGAGGTGGCAATTGTGTGTCTTGCACACTCTGATCTAGTTGCTGCTCTTGCTCAGCTATTGCCATTTTGTCCTATTTTTGTGTCTCTTCCTCCTCTTCATCTTTCTTTTCTTCATCCTTCTTCTCTTCTTCTCTTTTCTTTTCTTCTTCTTCTTTCCTTTTTCTCCTCTCTTCTATTGGTATAGCAGCTTCTTCCTTGTATTCTTCCTCAAGAAAATCTTCAATCCTTTTGTACAAATTCTTCCATGATTTCATGGTTCTTTGAACAATCTCTTCCATTCTATTTTGGAGTATGAAGAATGCCCTGTACTTAGGTGTAAACTTGTTATTATGCCTTTTGACTGCTTTGCTAACTTGTTCTCTAGTCAAATCTAGCAATACACTGGCTAGGGTTGATTCCCTCATCTCCTTCTCCATTTTCAAACAAAAATGCCATCTGTCTTCTACAATTTTTGACAGCTCCTTTGGCAATTGACCATCTAGTTCAAGTGGAGTGTACTTGAATTATGCCATCATTTCATAAAATGTTTCTTCTATTTTATTTTGTTCTTCTTTAGTAAATTTACTAAAATCAACTTTATTTAAATTATTCAAGTCACCACTTGCAATCTTTTTACATAAGATATTAACTAATGAATTGGTTACCTTTTCTGATTGATCTTCTTCATCAGTGTCAGGTTGAGCCACATACCTTCTTCTTTTCCTCAGCTCTTCCTATGATTCCTTGACTTGTTTCTTCTTGGTAACTTCCTCTTTAGCCTTTTGAGTAGAGGCTCTTGTTGATGCTCGTGTTGTTGGCTTTTGAGGTGATGGAGTGGTAGCTTTCTTTGATCTGGGCTTAGCTAAAGGCTTTTCTATTGTCTTTCTCTTCTTTGGCTCGGCTTCAGTTGGTTCTTCCTTGGCTTCTTCTTCCTCTGCGCCTTCCTCCTTGTCTTCTCCACGACCTTGAGTTAGTTCCATTGGCCCTTGTTCTTGCTCATCTTCATCATCATTATCATCTTCTTCTTCTTCTGCCTCAGCCTCAATTTCTTTGCCAAACTTCTTCTTAATCTTCTTGATTAATTTGTCTTTCTTCTTCAATGTAGAAGTAGTTTTTAATTCCATGTTTATCTTTGATCTTACCACATCATAAGTGCCAAAATGTGGTGCACTTTTATCTGCTTCTTCTGCCAATAATGCAGTTATTGCTATAGATGCCTCATCAATATTGATTTCGTATCCAAATGGCCTTAGCCATCTTACCCTTGGTATTACTGCTTGAATATAGGTAAAATCTATGTCAACTAAGAAACATATATCATTAGTATGTTTTTCCACTAAAGAAGCTGGTATCCTTGATCTTTGCTTCATGGATTTCTTGAAATCCTCAAAATAGCTTGTCATCAAGGTATCAAAATTTTCTCCCATTTGCTCTATATATTCATTAATTTGTGCAATGATGGTTCTGTCATTCCTCCATGCTACTTTACCAAAAGAAGGAAATTCATTCTGTACATAAAAGAATATACAAACTAGGATTGCTCCAAATTTGCATTGAGTGCCTTTTGTTCTTCTTATAGTAGCTAGGTTTTCATTGATTTGTTGCAATTGCAGTTTTGCAAGATCATAAGTATGATCCTTTTTCACCAATTTGTAACCTACATCTACTACAATGCATGGTACACTGTTGAGTTTACTGGATTGATAGAATTTGTGAGCAATGACTCTAACAGTAATTTCAACTAGAGGATCCTGTATGGTATGAATTGTCATTCCTCTTTTGTTCCACTGTGCACCAGTATTCTTTTCAATGACCTCCTTTGATTCACTTCTTAGGGTTTTTTGCTGATCTAGGATTGGGTACCCTGTTACTCTAAGTATAATTTCCTTTGTCAATTTGATGGGCATATCTTCTAACCACAAGTTTCCTCCATGAATTCTACCCAGTACAAGTCTAATCCATTCAGTTTTGAATACGGTAGGAAAACCTAAAACTCGAGTCAAACCCTTTCTTTCTATAATTTTGAATTCTTCTTTCATTACTCCATCTACACACAGTTTATCGTATGCTTGTCTAATTTTTCATGTCTCCTAGAGCTCCTATCTTGCAATTGTAACATTTCCTCACATCTTGAACCATTACAACTTTTGGGGGAATTTGGGAGAGAGCTCTGGTTGGGTCATTTTTGTAGGCAACTTCAGGAATAGGACGAAAATCAGGTTGCTTGACTTCATTTGAAACAAACTGAACTTCAAATGACTCTTTTTTCTCAACTTTCTTTGAACTTGACGCCATTTTTGCGAACTAGGGTTTATACAACAAATGGTTATGAAACTACATAGCTCGGTACAAATGAAAATACCTTTAGATTGATGAAAAATGTGTTGAATGAGGTTTCAATCTACTTGAAACACTAGATTCTTGCTATGAAGTCACTTAGCTCTCTTTCTTCTCCTTTGCTTCTTGATCATGATGAGAAAAACTAATTGAAATTGCAATAATATACCCTAATTTCATCACATTAAATGCTCAACTACCAACTCGGCTTCTGAAGAAATTTTAACCTAACTCGGCTTCCACTATATTTTACTTTACTCGGCTTCCATTGAAATTATCTAACTCGACATCGGTTATCAGCTCGATCGCTGTTGGGAGCTCGGCATCTGTTTTAACTCAGCATCCAAAGACAGCTCGGTATCAACATTTAGTTTTTGTCTTGACATCTTGTTTCATGTAGATTTATACTTTGCTTAGCTTCTTTGTCTTGGGACTGATGTGTGATATAGCTTTGTATATCAGTCCTGTGTACTTCTCATGCTTAGTTTGATGAAGTGTGATCACTTGACCCATTGGGTGAAGTGATCCCTCCACTTGATGTGTTGCACTCATCTTTCTTTTTCCAAGTCTTATTCATTTTCCCCCTTATCTTTTCGATGTCAATCTTTTGTTTTCCTTTGTTATCTTCAGTCTTGGGTGCCTTTGATCTTGTAGGACAGTTTCTGCTGATATGACCAGTTTTCAAACAACTGAAGCATGTAGTTTGATTCAACCATCTTTTGTAGTTCCCTTTGAAATGTGTTCTTATACAGTTCTGTGGTATATGTCCATATTCTTGGCAATAGTGACAACTGTACCTGGTGTTGTAATCCCAATGATAATGACTTTCATTACCTTCTATTTTTGCTGGATGATTTGATGTCCACATAAGTTTTGATCTACATTCAAATGCCCTATGTCCATACTTTTTGCAATTATAACAATGTCCATCAAATCTCTGAGTCCTTGTGACATTGGATTTGCAATTTTGTG
The DNA here is from genome assembly GCA_028749045.1 of Cupressus sempervirens. Taxonomy (NCBI): domain Eukaryota; kingdom Viridiplantae; phylum Streptophyta; class Pinopsida; order Cupressales; family Cupressaceae; genus Cupressus; species Cupressus sempervirens. Next base: position 856,758,837 of record CM053786.1, on the reverse strand, counting down.
TCATATGTCCTTGCATGTTGCACTTGTGACAGAAACTTTTGGGTATGTTTGATTGATTGAATCTTCTACTCCTACACACATTAGCTATATGCCCCTTCTTATTATAATAATGACAAGTGGGTTTTGAATTCTTACCTTTATCACTTCTTTGTTCAGCACTTTTTGATGATTCTCCAACTTCAGTGCTATTGTATCCTAGTCCTGATGTTTCATGGGAAGATTTTGGGGATTTCAGCAACTGTTCAAAATACTTGATGGCTTCACTTGATTTATTGAGATTCTCTGCTGCCTCTTTTTCTTTGTTTAATTCATTCTGCATTTGTTCATTCTGCATCTTCAAAGTAGAGATCTCAATATCTTTTACATTGATTTCATGATGAAGGTTCATCATTTGGGCAAGTGTATCCATCTGCATGTTTGAGATCCTTGTCAGTTCAATACATTTTTCTTCAAGTCTTTTTGTGTTAGTAACCAAGATGGTCTTAGTTTTAAAACTTCCAGTTTCAGAGGTTGAACCTCTTTGAACCACTTCGAACTGAAGTTCGAAGTAGTTCAAAGTAATTCGGCAGTTCAAAGCAGTTTAAAGTGATTCGAGATGTAGATTGGTTAATTCAAAATGGTTCAATTTGTTCAAAGCAGGGTTCAATGTGGCTTATTCCACATTCAGAAAAGTTCATGCAGTGTAACAGGTTCAATGCAATTCAAAATGGTTCAATGATTCAACTGACTCATCCTGCAGGTTCAATACAAACAAAGTTTAGACTCTGGATTCAAAATGTAGATTCATTAATTCAGAAAAGTTCAAAGCTCAGCCCCAGTCCATGATTCAAGATGCAGGGACAGAATATTCAAAGGTCATAGTTTGGAGATGCCCCTTAGCCCAAAAGTGTAATACCATCATAGAAAACCTTCAAGGTTCTTTCAGTGGTTCAACGTTCAAAATTCAGCTCGGGTGTTTGGTGTTACTATTGTCAGATTATAAATGTGGTGGTATTTAATTAAAGAAGAACCATCCATAAAAAGGAAGAGGATCAAAGGCAATCGAGTTTTATTTTGGGATTCAATTCAAATCATGAAGGGTTGATGAATTTCGAGCACCTAATAATAAAAATATAGAGCTCAGGTCAAATTCCTACAAAATCACTCACCTATGGAAGAATATGTTCAGTGGGGCACCATGTCTATATTTGAGGTGGCTCGGGTCTCGTCATGAAAAAGGATGTTGAAAGGCACAAAATAACATAAAACAAATCAACATTCACCATCTTGAGCTCACGGATATAAGAGTCCATAATGATGATTCTACAATCCAGAACTGTCATGTGGCGCATATCGAAGGATTGGAGTACTTTTTCATCATTTGTCCTAGCTTTACTTTGGAGCTCTCATCGTGAATCATTGAAAGCTCAAAAAGCCATTAGTGAGCTTTTTATTGGGTTTAACTTTCAGTATACTAGTATTCCAAGGAATAAATCTGAGTCATCTGACATGTCTTGTATATGGGCTTTATCACTCAAATGAGATCCCTCAGTTTTGATATTTAAAATGTGCATGTGACACTTTGATGGAAATCATGTGCCAACTATTTGACCGAACAAAAATCTATATTGACTACATTAGCACGATAGATTAAGTGCCATGTAGATATAATAAAAAGGGGCGTGAGTGCAATATAACCATCAAATAGATTTTTGATGGAAAGGAAAGAAAAATTGAGTTTAGCCCATTCAACCGACATCCACGAGAAGATAAATCTAAGTGCAAAGCGAAGGCTATAGAAAACTTGAGGGTGTCTTTTCCTTCTAAGTTTTGGATCGAACATACGTGGTTACACTGTTGGGATAAGACTTTCTCAAAGATCCAGTTCAGACAACACAGAAGCGAGGTGTGGACCTTGCCTATGCTAGAAGGAGGCCGGTGCAAGACAAAGACATCAGATGTAAAATCCACTCTTAGTTCATTCTTTCTATAAACCCGCAGACTTAAATTGCATAAACATGAAAGATATATACCCCGATGTCAAACACATAGTGTAGGTTTCATAGTGTAACAGAATCTAATACATCTATTTTGGTATAAAGTTTTTGCATTGAAAATCACCATTACAGTATCCCGAATTGAAGAAACATACATGCGAAATGCCCTTCAGAGTGCTCCAAATTTATCACATTCAATCCATGGAGTCCAACTCGAACCCAATTAAAATGTTTTGAATCTGCAATATGATTGTTACAATTATTATTCACTTTGAGGGATATCGAGCGTGTTATATGGTGTTACAGCCGCATATCTGCATGTGAGGAGATACTCAAATACATGTTTAGACATGGGCATTATAAAGATGAAGGCTTGCTTTTCTTTCCTCCAAATATTGTTTCTGCACCTCCACAATATTTTGTACACTAGCAACCACTGAGTCTTCATTGCCACAAAGGCAGGATTCAGTAGCAATAGATTATGGAACAATTGATGATCTTTGCGAATTATGCATTGGCCATGGGGCTATGCCCATGTTAGAGCATGTTATTGCATTGAGAAGTATTGGATCTAGCATACAGAAAATAAATGTGAATCGACACACAGAGCTAATGCTTTGGCCTATATTACAATCTGAAGACCAATACCATCATCATAACACATAATAATCAAAAGACACGAGGGCATCCCAAATGCAGCTTTAGCCTCAAGAAGACATTAGGCTTATTTCATACCCAACTAAACATTCTTACAAGATCCTAAGTAGTGGACATCTGTCAGTCAAGTTTAATTCACATATATCTAAAGTCCATCTAATAAAGGAAATTCTAATGCCCCGGGAAATAAAAAAGATGGGTGGAGATAATCCCAAGAATCAATTTTTTTAAAACGGAACAGGAACTGACAACAAAAGAAATGGAATAAAAGAGCCAGCGAAAGAAAAAGAAAAGGTTCCAGTTTTTTTGAGTTTTGCTGTGAGACTTTGAGCAGTAGTAGGATTGGGAGAACTATGAATACAGTTAAAGAGGGTTCCAATTCTTCCTTCTTCCAGACTGTAGACTTTGGGCTCCAGGCAAGGAGGGGATTTTGTAAAATCAGTTTCATCTTCTTGAGGGACAGAGAGATACAGAGCATGAGCTTTTCTGCCTCTTTTTTAGAACTTTGTAGCTGAGAGAGGGTTATAGTCTTTTGATGTTTGATGTAATATGGTAGAAGAATTTCTGTTTGGTTTAAATGATGGTTGGATTGTAATGTGTGAAAGAAGCTTTGTGATCTTTACAGTTAGGGAAGGGAGGCTGGAGGCAAAATGCATTTAACTTTGATTACAATGTGTTTTTCCTTCCACTGAATTCGAACTTTGAGTCATTTTCAGTTTTCTCTAAAAATTACAATCTGATGTCATTGTTCTTTTATTATGTCATCATTTCTTAATATCTTACAAGGCTCTGATTTTAATTATTTCAATAAGATGAAAGACACATTTTATCCTTGTTACATGATACAGTGTACAACAAATTAACTTTGTGTAATCTGTTGTATTCTATTTCCTTTCTTTTCAACCCTTAGTTTTCGCATCTATTCTGTGTTTACGGATAGATGCTTGGTATCCTTTCGCGCTTTCTGGTAAAAGCACCCACATTTAATTCGTTGTAAATCTTGCACGGGGAGCTGTACTCGATAAAAATTCAGAGGAAGGTTATCAATCCACGATAACCTATCCAACTGTTGGTGTTAGTTTGTCCTCTCACTTGGGTTTTCAAGGTCAAATTTCCATGTATTTCTTTAAAGGACAATCTGTTCACTAACATATTTTTGGCGACTCCGCTGGGGAAGAATCAAAGGTTTGAGTGCCTAACAATTTCTTCCTTAGTTTTGTGATTATCTCTGCATTCAGGAGATTGGTGACTCTACATTTTTAACCCAGTGAATCTTTGATTGTGGGGTTTCAACCTGCATTATGGCAGCAGTGCAGCTCAACCATGGGGAGCTCAAATAAGACCCTTTGCTTTGGCTCAATATTCAGCCTTACCAAAAAGGTCGTGGGAATTTCTTCCCAAGTTTCATGGAGATAGAATGCAAGACCCAGCTAATTATATCAAAGCGGTTATTGTTGCATGCGGGATTCTTGGTGTGTAGGAAGAAGATGTATTTGTCAGATTTTTTGTACAAAGCCTCATTGGAAAAGCCATAGAGTGGTTTCAGCATTTGCAAGATGGATGCATTACAACTTGGAATGATCTTGAGCAAAGATTCCTCAAAAGATTTCAGCCTACAATCAATTCCCATCAATTACTGGTAAATCTTTTGCAAGTTCAGATGAAAGAAGATGAATCTGTAAGGGAGTTCATTGATAGATTTAACCAGATTGTTGGTAAAATTCCTCTAGCCAAGCAACCAAGTGAAAGTAATGAAGTATGCTTCTTTATTGCTGCTATGGATGTTGAAGTCAAGATTTGGTTGCAACGCCTTGGAATGCAAAATTTGGTAAATGTTCAAAACGAAGCAATCAGATTAGATGATGCCTTAATTCTTAGTGGCATGAAATCTATGAAGACTCCCCCAACAAAAGAATACTTTTATGGTCAGCAACAGTACGTTGATGAGGAAGCCAAACCTACCCCCAAGGTTGCTCACTTTCAGAATTTGACAATTTTTAATGATGGAGACTTTAAAGAACCCTTTTTGGCTAAAGATGGTGCTTCAATGATATCAGGATTTTGCTGCATGCATATTGAAAATGACGAAGAGGAGCAAAGCAATGCTAAAAAGCTTGGGAATTCAGGTAACATGGTTTTACCACATCCTCTCTTCAGCCAAGAAACTAGATCTCTTAAATCCACAGGTGGAGAATGTTATCTAGTTTCAAATAGTCTTGATGGTAAAGATTTTCATAATGGTATTCAAAAGTTTAGTCTCATAGAAAGAATGAATATGGATGATTCTTTATATTCTAAAAATTGTAATCAGCAAGTTGAAGAGTCTGTCATATGTGATGCTGAAGCTATATCATATTCCTCTTTTGAAACTTGTGCTGATAGTGAGGTGTCATATACTGATGAGGATAAAATTGCCTGGAGTGACCCTAATCCACTTTTCATGCCAATGGAGTTTGAAGAGAATATAGCTATCAAAGAAAACCCTCTTTTTCGGTTGCAAGATTCTCACTTAAATAATGAAAACCTATCCTATTTTTCTTTATTGACAAATGCTGAAATTCTCATGGAAGGAGGACAAGTGGAGGCCAGTCTCCAACCAGCTAAAAACTCTATTGAAAAACCATGTGGAGATCTTATCTATGAAGAAGAGGAAATCATAGACACGTTTCTATCATCACTCAAGCTGGACGATTCCTCTAATGGTGAGATAAATATTTGTTCAAATCAAATAAAAGACCAGGCATTTATTGACAACTTTTCCCTTCATCCATTTATGCACAATGTTGCTGATTTGGATAGTAAGAAAAATGCTGAGATATGTGATGACAACCAATTCCTTGAAAGTGGTGAAGGAGATATACATATGAAGGCTGATCCTATGCTGAAGGAGATGTCCCTATGGCTGCAAATTGATCATGATCATGTACAAGAATTGAATTTGCATGACAATGTTCATGAGGACTTCACGTCATCTTTTGATGAGGCTTTTTCATTTCATGTTTTTTAGTCCGAGGTAGAATAAGTTCCTACCGATGTAAGGGATCAATGCTTCAGTGGAGATGAATACTATGACGAGTCTTGGCTATTCGGAAAAGAGTGCTGGATCAGCATGTACATGCATGCTGCCATTCTGAAGTTTGGCATCAAAAGAGTCATCATCAAGCAATGGTTGGGAGCTGTTTCATTGAGGTATGCTTTACTAATTCAGAAAGGCTCCTATTTCTCTAAACCAGTAAATGGATTTGTATAGCTTCATCCTCCTTCTAAATTCTCTTGGTAGGTTCTTTCCTACCTTTGTAAATGTTGTAAATAAGTTTTTGTTGTGTGTAGTGGTAGTTGGAATAATGCGCAAGCTTTAAGCTTGCTGGTAGTTTAGGTGTGTGTTGTTGGTTTGCTTTGCTAGTTTTTCCCTGCTCCCCTCTGCCCTCTCTGTAAGCAGCTCCCAATTTTCTCTTGCTGACTCTATTCGCCCAATGGATAAGGCACTATTCTTTCCTAGAGATTGCTGGAGTTCTCTGATTTTGCATCAAAATCAATCTCGCAGTTAGAGCCCCTATTAGTATCCAAGGTGGTCTCATTTTTAAAACTTCCAGTTTTAGAGGTTGAACCTCTTTGAACCACTTCGAACTGAAGTTTGAAGTAGTTCAAAGTAATTCGGCAGTTCAAAGCAGTTTAAAGTGATTTGAGATGCAGATTGGTTAATTCAAAATGGTTCAATTTGTTCAAAGCAGGGTTCAATGTGGCTTATTCCACATTCAGAAAAGTTCATGCAGTGTAACAGGTTTAAAGCAATTCAAAATGGTTCAATGATTCAGCTGACTCATCCTGCAAGTTCAATACAAACAAAGTTTAGACTCTGGATTCAAAATGTAGATTCATTAATTCAGAAAAGTTCAAAGCTCGGCCCCAGTCCATGATTCAAGATGCAAGGACAGAATATTCAAAGGTCATAGTTTGGAGATGCCCATCACCCCAAAAGTGTAATACCATCATAGAAAACCTTCAAGGTTCTTTTCAGTGGTTCAAGGTTCAGAATTCAGCTCAAGTGTTTCGTGTTACTATTGTCAGATTATAAATGTGGTGGTATTTAATTAAAGGAGAACCATCCATCAAAAGGAAGAGGATCAAAGGCAATCAAGTTTTATTTTGGGATTCAATTCAAATCATGAAGGGTTGATGAATTTCGAGCACCTAATAATAAAAATATAGAGCTCAGGTCAAATTCCTACAAAATCACTTACCTATGGAAGAATATGTTTAGTGGGGCACCATGTCTATATTTGAGGTGGCTCGGGTCTCGTCGTGAAAAAGGATGTTGAAAGGCACAAACTAACATAAAACAAATCAACATTCACCATCTTGAACTCATGGATATAAGAGTCCATAATGATGATTCTACAATCCAGAATTGTCATGTGGCGCATATCGAAGGATTGGAGTACTTTTTCATCATTTGTCCTAGCTTTACTTTGGAGCTCTCATCGTGAATCACTGAAAGCTCAAAAATCCATTAGTGAGCTTTTTATTGGGTTTAAATTTCAGTATACTAGTATGCCAAGGAATAAATCTGAGTCATCTGACATGTCTTGTATATGGGCTTTATCACTCAAATGAGATCCCTCAGTTCTGATATTCAAAATGTGCATGCGACACTTTGATGGAAATCATGTGCCAACTATTTGACCGAACAAAACTCTATATTGACTGCATTAGCATGATAGATTAAGTGCCATGTAGCTATAATAAAAAGGGGTGTGAGTGCAATATAACCATCGAATAGATTTTTGATGGAAAGGAAAGAAAAACTAAGTTCAACCCATTCAACCGACATCCACAGGAAGATAAATCTAAGTGTAAAGCGAAGGCTATAGAAAACCCGAGGGTGTCTTTTCCTTCTAAGTTCTGGATCGAACATACATGGTTACACTATTGGGATAAGACTTTCTCGAAGATCCAGTTCAGACAGCATAGAAGCGAGGTGTGGACCCTGCCTATGTTAGAAGGAGGCCGGTGCAAGGCAAAGACATCAGATGTAAAATCCACTCTTAGTTCATTCTTTCTATAAACCCGCAAAATTAAATTGCATAAACATGAAAGATATATACCCTGATGCCAAACACATAGTGCAGGTTTCATAGTGTAACAGAATCTAATACATGTATTTTGGTATAAAGTTTTCGCATTGAAAATCACCATTACAGTATCTCGAATTGAAGAAACATACATGCGAAATGCCCTTCAGAGTGCTCCAAATTCATCACATTCAATCCATGGAGTCCAACCTGAACCCGATTAAAATGTTTTGAATCTGCAATATGATTCTTACAATTATTATTCACTTTGAGGGATGTTGAGCCTGTTATATGGTGTTAGAGCCGCATATATGCACGTGAGGAGATACTCGAATACATGTTTAGACATGGGCATTATAAAGATGAAGGCTTGCTTTTCTTTCCTCCAAATATTGTTTCTGCACCTCCACAATATTTTGTACACCAGCAACCACTGAGTCTTCATTGCCACAAAGGCAGGATTCAGTAGCAATAGATTATGGAACAATTGATGATCTTTGCGAATTATGCATTGGCCATGGGGCTATGCCCATGTTAGAGCATGTTATTGCATTGAGAAGTATTGGATCTAGCATACAGAAAAAAGATGTGAATCGACACACAGAGCTAATGCTTTGGCCTGTATTACAATTTTAAGACCAATACCATCATCATAACACATAATAATCAAAAGACACGAGGGCATCCCAAATGCAGCTTTAGCCTCAAGAAGACATTAGGCTTATTTCATACCCAACTAAACATTCTTACAAGATCCTAAGTAGTGGACATCTGTCAGTCAAGTTTAATTCACATATATCTAAAGCCCATCTAATAAAGGAAATTCTAATGCCCCGGGAGATAAAAAAGATGGGTGGAGATAATCCCAAGAATCAGTTTTTTTAAAACGGAACAGGAACCGATAGCAAAAGAAAGGGAATAAAAGAGCCAACGAAAGAAAAAGAAAAGGTTCCAATTTTTCTGAGTTTTGCTGCGAGACTTTGAGTAGTAGTAGGATTGGGAGAACTATGAATACAGTTAAAGAGGGTTCCAATTCTTCCTTCTTCTAGACTGTAGACTTTGGGCTCCAGGCAGGGAGGGGATTTTGTAAAATCAATTTCATCTTCTTGAGGGACAGAGAGATACAGAGCATGAGATTTTTTGCCTCTTTTTCAGAACTTTGTAGCTAAGAGAGGGTTACAGTCTTTTGATGTTTGATATAATATGGTAGAAGGATTTCTGTTTGGTTTAAATGATGGTTGGATTGTAATGTGTGAAAGAAGCTTTGTGATCTTTACAGTTGGGGAAGGGAGGCTGGAGGCAAAATGCATTTAACTTTGATTACAATGTGTTTTTCCTTCTACTGAATTCGAACTTTGAGTCATTTTCAGTTTTCTTTGAAAATTACAGTCTGATGTCATTGTTCTTTTATTATGTCATCATTTCTTAATATCTTACAAGGCTCTGATTTTAATTATTTCAAGAAGATGAAAGACACAGTTTATCCTTGTTACATGATACAATGTACAACAAATTAACTTTGTGTAATCTGTTGTATTCTGTTTCCTTTCTTTTCAACCCTTAGTTTTCGCATCTATTCTATGTTTACGGATAGATGCTTGGTATCCTTTCGTGCTTTCTGGTAAAAGCACCCACATTTAATTCATTGTAAATCTTGCACGGGGAGCTGTACCCAATAAAAATTCAGAGAAAGGTTATCAATCCACGATAACCTATCCAACTGTTGGTGTTAGTTTGTCCTCTCACTTGGGTTTTCAGGGTCAAATTTTCGTGTATTTCTTTAAAGGACAATCTGTTCACTAACAGATTTTTGGCGACTCCGTTGGCGAAGAATCAAAGATTTGAGTGCCTAACAATTTCTTCCTTAGTTTTGTGATTATCTCTGCATGCAGGAGATTGGAGACTCTACATTTTTAACCCGGTGAATCTTTGATTGTGGGGTTTCAACCTACATTATGGCAACAGCTGCAACTCAACCATGGGGAGCTCAAATCAGACCCTTTGCTTTGGCTCAATATTCAGTCTTACCAAAGAGGTCATGGGAATTTCTTCCCAAGTTTCATGGAGATAGAATGAAAGACCCGACTGATTATATCAAAGTGGTTATTGTTGCATGTGGGATTCTTGGTGTGTAGGAAGAATATGTATTTGTTAGATTGTTTGTCCAAAGCCTCATGGGAAAAGCTGTAGAGTGGTTTCAACATTTGCAAGATGGATGCATTACAACTTGGGATGATCTTGAGCAAAGATTCCTTGAAATATTTTAGCCTACAATCAATTCCCAATAATTACTGGTAAATCTTTTGCAAGTTCAGATGAAAGAAGATGAATTTGTAAGGGAGTTCATTGATAGATTTAACCAGATTGTTGGTAAAATTCCTCTAGCCAAGCAACCACGTGAAAGTAATGAAGTATGCTTCTTTATTGCTGCTATGGATGTTGAAGTCAAGATTTGGTTGCAACGCCTTGGAATGCAAAATTTGGTAAATGTTCAAAAAGAAGCAATCAGATTAGATGATGCCTTAATTCTTAGTGGCATGAAATCTATGAAGACTCCCCCAACAAAAGAATGCCTTTATGGTCAGCAACAGTACGTTGATGAGGAAACCAAACCTACCCCCAAGGTTGCTCATTTTCAGAATTTGACGATTTTTAATGATGGAGACTTTAAAGAATTCTTGTTGGCTAAAGATGGTGCTTCAAAGATATCACGATTTTGCTGCATGCATATTGAAAATGACGAAGAGGAGAAAAGCAATGCTAAAAAGCTTGGGAATTCAGGTAACATGGTTTTACCACATCCTCTCTTCAGCCAAGAAACTAGATCTCTTAAATCCACAGGTGGAGAATGTTATCTAGTTTCAAATAGTCTTGATGGTAAAGATTTTCATAATGGTATTCAGAAGTTTAGTCTCATAGAAAGAATGAATATGGATGATTCTTTATATTCTAAAAATTGTAATCAGCAAGTTGAACAGTCTGTCATATGTGATGCTGAAGCTATATCATATTCCTCTTTTAAAACTTGTGCTGATAGTGAGGTGTCATATGCTGATGAGGATAAAATTGCCTGGAGTGATCCTAATCCACTTTTCATGCCAATGGAGTTTGAAGAGAATATAGCTATCAAAGAAAACCCTCTTTTTCGGTTGCAAGATTCTCACTTAAATAATGAAAACCTATCCTATTTTTCTTTATTGACAAATGCTGAAATTCTCATGGAAGGAGGACAAGTGGAGGTCAGTCTCCAACCAGCTGAAAAATCTATTGAAAAACCATGTGGAGATCTTATCTATGAAGAAGAGGAAATCATAGACATGTTTCTATCATCACTCAAGCTGGACAATTCCTCTAATGGTGAGATAAATATTTGTTCAAATCAAATAAAAGACTAGGCATTTATTGACAACTTTTCCCTTAATCCATTTATGCACAATGTTGCTGATTTGGATCGTAAGAAAAATTCTGAGATATCATTATGGCCTATGATTCATGTTCCATCTTGAGAGATCTTATCTCCTCTGCTTGAATTTTGTTTTTCTCCATCAGTTCTGCTATTGCTGCATCAAACTCTTTAGTGTCTCCATTGGAAAATATGTTGGTGGTATCAATCTCCTTTTAGTGTATATCATTTTCAGCTATGGCTAGATCCTTCCTTTTTTTTAATGAGTTTCTCAAGTTGTTTCTGAATTCCTCCAAGCTATGCAAAGCAAGTTGCACATCTATCACCTGATTTTCAATGATCTTTCCAATTTTGAAAGCTTCCATCTTTAGATCTTTTGCTCCAAGCTGTTAGGCTTTTCCTTGTGAGAACCTGGATTTTCTCTGATACCAATTGTTGGAATATTCAAATATGGAAAGAGTACTTATGAGAGGGGGGTGAATCATAAGTATCCCATTTTTTTCAATAAAACTTTTAACTGAAAGTAAATTGCATGCATACATCAAATAAACTTGAAACTAAACACATGCATCAATAACTCATAACACTGGAATTTGGTAACCCAGAAACCCTCCAGGAATAAGAAGGTAAAACTAGGGTGGGGATGATACCCACAAAAATTACTGCAGCAATATTGTTCAACCACTTCTGATGGTCTGCCCTGTTAAAGGCCTGCCCTGTTAAAGGCTTTACACTGTGTCAATAGTGGCCTGGTTAGAGGATTTCAAACACTTAACATAAAGTGTTACCTTGTTAAAGGATTTAATCACCTAATTAAGGATTTATCGAAATAACTGTTAAGCTAACCTATCACCATAGGATTTTCATTCTAATACAATTGCTAGAGAGTATTAGGTACAATAAACCTGACTGATTACAATCCTTGATTGCTGAATGCAGACACTTGTTCTGCTTTCTCTGATCTGAATCCTTTTTGTGATTTGATAATCCTCGCTTCTGAAAATATAATTCGTTTTGAACCCTTGTATGTCTTCTCACACCTCTCGTCTCCTTTATAATGAATTTTTGTCTTCCTTATAAAGACATTTGAGAATTTAGGGTTAGGTATGGATCTACGATTCACATTCAATCTTCATTTTTCGCTCAATACTTATCTTTTGCTGATTGGTTGCATGCCTTCAACATTTTTCTTATGGGTTGCATGTAAATTGCATAGGAAAAATAAAAGATTCGATCTCATCATTAAATATTTTGAGATTTACCTTATGTTGGCTGTAAAAATTGTTTGCATCATAGTTTGTGCAATTTCAAACTCTTATACTGATCTACTGAGTTAATCGGCTCCTGAAGTATTGCTGATACTCGGCACATGTTGTTTCCTGGATAGTTCGACACCTTAATCAAAACTGTATCACTCGGCACCTGTTAACACTCGGTACTTTGTGTTACTCAGCACTTATACTTCACTCGGTATTTGATCTTCACTCGGTATTTGATCTTTGCTCGGTATCTGATCTTCACTCGGTATCTGATCTTCACTCGGTATCTAAACTTCACTTGGTATCTGAAAACTACTCAGCACATGAAGATCACTCAGCATGCATAATGTACTTGGCTTCCAATGTGAAATGTGATTAAGTGTGTTGGCACTCAAATGTCAAAAACTATTATGAGGTTAACAACATGTGTCTCTCAACATCTTGTCGATCTGACAGAATAAGTCAGGCCCCAAAAGTGGGTCCGGCTAAAAAGTTTTTGTTTTAAAATAATTGAAACCTCAAATGATCCAATGAACATCTGGTATTGATCAAGATCGAATTTGACCTTTGAAATAACAATTAAAACTCAATTTACCATTTCTTGCAAATTGTAACTTTGGTGCCAAGGGGTCCACTGATTGGCTTTAAAAATTGTTAGAAACACCTGACAAGGCTCTGAAATCGGACATGTTGATTCTTCATTCAACAATATCTTATCCTATCAAATCTCGCCTTATGATGATGACTCAGTCAAAAGATATTGACTATCAAAGTTACTTTTTTAGAACTACCTACAAGCAAACTTGTTAGAAAACCATAAATCACATTAAGTTTTGACTTTGAAAATAGGTCAAATTGACACTTGGGGGCATGAAAACTGGGGTGTTAGTTCACTATCATGAGGAGAATATAAATCTGTGATTTGGGCTCATGATGAATAACAAGGCGTATTTGGCGAGTGTTCAAAGTGGGCTACTTGCATTTGTAGAACTAGGAACAATGACAAAAAAATAATTTTTGCAAATGAAATATACCTGGGAAAGTGTGAAAACAGATTCATCAAGACTTGTAAACTGGCACAATTAAAGAATTTTTAGAGTAGAACACAACGGTACAATCCATTTTGTCTCACCTATCATGGATTTAGAGTTATGACATCTTGAACAAGGGTTTTGATCAATTTGCACCGTATGACACCAATAGAACTTTAGAAATTGCATTCAAAATTGCGTTAAAAAAAATAATAAAATAGATTTTTTATAAGCTCAAATCAGAAACATAACAAGTGTCTGACCTGTAGAATGCAATGCAAATTTTTTTTTCTCATTTTGTTCAACTACGTCAAAGTTATAATAGGTCAAATAGGGGCTCCTAGAATTCTGCACAAATTACATCAGCATGACAACAATAAACAACTGACTTTGAGAGACTCAAAACCTAGTCAAAACATGTCGAAATGATTTGAAATCTGAAACAAAGGTTCTTTGATATGCATAGTAAACATTCCCAAAGAGACGAGTCATGAAACATTACTGGGTGCAAGATATTCAATTGCAAACAATACTACCTATCGTTGTTTGACACTTAGGCAAAAATGCAGATTTGGACATTGCTCAAAATGAGACTTCATGAAATGACTTAGAATGACAATTTATCTTCATGGTACAGATGGACATGCTGAATGCAAGGTGTTAGAAACATTAAACACCTCTTAGGCCTCAAAAGGACCGTGGTGTACACGTGCATTAAATGTGCTTTAAGGGGATCAAAAGCTTGGAATGGTACTCAAATCGAAAAGGCGATTTTGTGTCCCATCATATTCTACTACTTATTTAAATATAAATTGTCATTTTTATCTTTTTACATTGATCAAATTAATAATATAATATAATTTTTGTATTAAAATTTTATGAAAATTGATCAAACCCTTTTATGAAGTTTCATATATAATATAATAATATATAATCATTATGTATTCTCTTTCTACATCACTCAATGATATAATATTTTATTATGTAACTATTATCAGGCCAAGCCTAAGTAAGCTATTGGCATTCAAACCTTTAATGTTCATAAACAAGCAGCTTTGTTAACAGCTTGATTGTTGGGAATTTGAAGTCCAACGGTCACAAGACTTCGACTTCTCATTACTTTTCACTTGAAAGGGTGTTTATGAATGTATAAATGAATGTCTGCAGTCATGTACTGTATTCTATTGTAAACTTAATTAATAGTAAGTGATTCCCCACTTGAATATAGACTAGCCACTAGTTGTAGTAAACTACAATAAACAGTAAGTCTCTCTTATTTGTTCCTTCTGTTTTTTAATCAATGTCTCTGCCGTTTAAAATTTACATTGATGCACGTATATATAAATATAAATACAAACGACGTTTTATCCAATAATTTTCAATTAAATTAAAACGTAAGCTCCTCCTCGACAATACAATTTTAAGCAGCAATCGCAACTAGATCGTCACAAGGCCGTTCTCAAACAAAATGGATACGCTTTATTTGATTGCAAGTGATCGTTGTACATCAAATCCTAATCTATTTATTGCAATATCAAACAAAAAAAAATTGATGGAAATGAATTTGTGAAAGAATATTGAGAAATTATATGCTCTGCCGTGTCGACTGAAACGTATTCAGCATTTATGGTCAATTAACAGTCTGAATGCGGCACTCGGCAGGAAGGCCCTGCGGAAACCTTTTCCGGTCCGAGCAGTAATCATAAATCATGTAATTCTCGCGCACTCATTTTAGTTTCTGCTGCTCACTAAAATCCAAGGCCGCCTGACTCCACCATGAATTAGCAGAGCAATCAGAAGAAATTCTGCACTCCTGAGCGTTAAAATTTCTGTAAGACGCCACAAATGGTGCTTTGCTCCAGTCGATCTTCACAAGCCCACCCCTGGTTGCCCAATCGTCGGCGTTCCAGAGGCTCGAATATATTCTCATCGCTTGATTCTTTGGATACGCAACTCCCAAATCCTCGCTGTTCTTGAACACTCTCACGGGAGTTCCGTCCACAGAAAATCTGCAAAATACGACCAGCGAGATACATTAGAAGAACTAGACTGTACATGTAACGATATTCTGCATGTTAAATTTTCTAGTAATGTTTGCGTTACTTACACAATTTGTTGAGGATTCCACAGAAGAGAATAAGTGTGGAAATCGGCGGTGGGTTCAAACCAAAGGTAGAATTGTTGCTCCCGATTGCCCTGGCCTTAAGAGAAGACATTTGTGTGCATCACGTATGGATCTCCAGACAGGTTTCCCAGAAACTCGAAATCTATTTCGTCGTGGTTATTCCCTTGAGACGAAAGCTGCACCAACACAGAAATTTATCAAGCATGTTCATCATCAACTGAGAAAGATAATACTTCCTTATATGTCATTATTAATCCGAGGGCTACGATATACATAATAAGCGGTTACAGTGCCTGCGGAGTTGCCGGGGACCAGCTTGATCTGCATATCGATTTTTCCAAACAGGTATTCCCTCTTGGATTGAAATCCCGAGCCTATGATCATATGAATTCTGATTTTAGGTTCGACATATAATTTCAAATATATGAAGTAATCATGAAAGGGGTCGTAGGCGTAGAAATTAACTGTGATGTTAATTTCGTCATACCTGAGGTGCGGTCGAGAGAAAGTTGCAACTGTTGTCCTCTGTTGAGCATTTTAGCCCGATCGCCACCCCATGCGATATCAAAATCGCCGTATAAATCTGCAGAAACATGGTGGGAGAATGATGATGAGACCATAAGTATGAGGAAATACACGAGGATGGCCATTGATAATGGAGATAGAAGTGGGGAAATCGAATTTGAGTAAGATGAGATGAAGGTTAAAGTGTGTTGTGATGGTTGAAAGCTCTGAATCGCTTGTATGTATATTTAGTATGAATGGTTGTACCTTCCCAGGGTTTTATTTGGGTTTTGGCTTTCCAGGGATACCAATCTCGAATGGAATGTTATCTGGGGGCGGCTCTAGTTTAAATCTTATCAGCGCCTTGCTATCAGAGCTAATTAGCTACCATGCATGATTATAGTTGTAAGAGAAAAGTGCTTCTAGCTGTAATATAAATTCCAGGTTGTTAAAGGCGCTCAACTCCATGGCACGTCGTCGTCTTATGATTGAGCCTTGCCACGTCAATTGATAACAAGTTGCCACGGGGTCGGTCAAAGTTCTATTTTGAAGCGCACACTCCCGTTCGGAAAGGAAAGAGAAGGGGCTCGGGTCCTTTCCTCATGCCGATTTCTTTATGCAGCCAGCAAAGCCCAAGTTCAAACAATTTGACTTGTCTTGTTGTGAAATAAATCCTACCAGTCAATTCTTTAGTTTTCTCTATTTATCAAACAAATTAAATTTGAACATATTAAGATTTTTAATTTATTTAATAAATGTGAAAATATTTTGTCATATAAGTGTATCAATATTGTGTGGATAGATACAAAATTATATCTTAAGAATGGAAAATGTTAGTGTAGTTTTTTATTTTTCTTATTTTGTTAGATTTTTGCTACACTTTTAGTAATCTTGCTTAGGTTAATAAAGCATGTCTTATTAGGCGAATGGTTGAGGTGTCACCTTCCTACATGTGAGCATCCATTAGCTGTCTTGGAAAGATACTTTTTAATCTTTAGTCCGATAGATGGTTGCTCTTCATTGGTTGGTGTTGCCACCTCCTCCCTCTTCCTAGCCTATATAAGCATGCTACTAGACTTGTATTTGCATCTCTTATTTTTGCATCCTCTTAATGCTATTTTGCTTTCAGCATTTGCATTGCTCTCTTGGAGACTAACTCTATGATGCTATTTTGATTTTGTATCATTTGCATTCATAGTTTAGATATTTATTCTTTGCACTAGTTTTCTGGGTTATTAATCTTATCAGATTCTAACATGGTATCAGAGCTTTTCTATGTGCAAGAGTAGATTTTAGTTTCCTTATTTGAGAGATTGGGGGGGGGGGGCTAATAAACTTTATTGCAGTTTTTTGAAAAACGAAGTATGCTCTTCTCTTGCATCTTTGGATGATCGTGAGAATCAGAAAAGTTTTGACAAAAACAGTTTTTTTCTGGGGTTTCAATCTCAAATCTGACAACCAACTTGCATATTTAGAGTTTTCAATCAGTATTGCATGTTCTAGCATGCCATTGATGGACTTAGGAAGCTGATCCAACATTTGCATGTCATATTTTGGTTGCTAGGGTCATTTTTTGATTTTTTGAGCCATTTTTTACTGTTAAATGTGTCTAATTTACACTACAGCAACATCTTTTGTATATCAGCAAGAAAAATGCTTTCTGAATTTTGTTCGCAGCCTCAAAAAATCATCTAAGTATCTTTTAGATTTTGCATGCAATCTATATATTTTGCAAGATCTAGCATGGAAAGCTACAGCTGTACCCCTCTCCATTGGCAGTCGCAAATTTGAACGCAGTTTTCAAATGTTTTGTTCTTGCTCATATGGACTCCGATTTTGATGATTCTTGTTATGACCTTGGCTATTTTTTTGTGCTCTATCCACTAGTTGAGTTGTTTTTATATTTTCATGCATGAATTCTTCAGAAATTGCAGATTCTCAACTGTGACTATGCACAGTTCTCGTTTTGGAAATTTCAGAGGATCATAACTTTCTCATACGACCTCGTATCAAGGCGATTCTTTTTTTGAAAGTGCATGATTTTTTGAGTAGATCACAATGGTGCTATTTGTTTCTTTGATTATTGTGCCCAAGTTTCACTTTTAGCATATGCTCTTCATGAAGGTTTGTAATGCATTGAAATCAAGACCACTAAGTATTTCTGTGTAGTGGTAGTTGTAAACGCACTAAAATAAAGTGCCAAATCATATTTCTTTGGGGGGGGGGGAGGGTGTTTACGTGGCTGGGTTCTCTTCTTTTTAGCATTTCTTCATCATGGATCAAACAAATATGCCCATCCTAACTCCACACAATTACTTTGAGTGAAAATCAAGCATGACAATTCACTTAAGGAAAGATGAATTAAATAGGATAACTATGGGATTTGAAACTGAACCTGCTAAAGATGAAGACAAGCCTAAGTGGTTTAATAAATGTGATGAGGCATATGGAACATTGTGTTTGTTTGTTTCTCCTGACTTGCTATTTCACATTGAGTCTTTGGATACACCAAATGAAGTATGGACAAAGCTAGAAACACTATTTGGCACACAAGATTCAATGAGGGGTCATATGTTGGAAAATAAATTAATTAGTTTGAGTCCAGATAATTTCAACACAATCCAAGATTTCTTCACCAAATTGAAATCACTAAGGCTGCAGTTAAAACAATGTGGAATTGAAAAGAAAGATGAACAACTGATTCTTAGTATTCTCTCTAAGCTAAGTTCAAAATATTCTGTGTTTGTCTCTACCTTCTATGCTACTAAGGGTGCACTTGGTACTCAATTCACCATGCCATCTTTAGATGATTTTGCTATCAATCTCACTTGAGAACAGGACAAGCTAATCCAGATGGGCACTCTTAAGTCCTCTAAGTCACATGCCTTAGCAAGCAACAAAGGCACAAAAGAACAACAAGGACAAAGTAGTAACAACAATAGTGAGGGCAAGAAACAAAAGAATAGCGAGGAGAAGAAGGATCAGATACCAGTTTCTTCAAAAGAAACTATTGATACACCATCTTCCAAGGGCAATAAGCCTAAGAAAGAAAAGGTCAAATGTGCCTATTGTAAAAGAGCTGGTCATGATGAACATAAATGTTTGCAGAAACAACTTGATCACTTGACATACATTCTTGAGAAGAATAATATCAGTGTTCCTGAGTCTATCAAACAAATTTCTAACGAATGGTCTAACAAAGAAAAAGAAAATAGCAAGGGGAAAGGAAAGGGCAAGGCCTTTTTTGTAGTTGCTTCCTCACCATCCACTTGGGTTCTTGATTCGGGTAATTCACACCACATGGCTTCATCTAAAGAAGAACTTGCATCCTTGGAGCCATGTATTATGCCTTCTATGTTGATGGGTGATAACACTTCTATTGAGGTGTGTGGGAGAGGGTCTGTTGATGTGGGGATGGCACATTCAATGATGTTTCTTGTGTACCCTCATTGTCAACTAATCTCCTATCGGTATACCAGATCACTCACACAGGTTTAGGTAAGCGAGTTGAGTTGATTCCTGATTCAGTGGAATTACGTGAGTTGCACAATGATTCTACAGTTGCAGTTGGGAGAGCAAATCATCAGTCATGACTCTATATGTTTTCTCACTTTGTTCTTGATCCTCCTTTGACTGTTTTGCTCACTCACTCTAATGATGTGAGCAGATTATGGCATGAGCGGTTTGGCCATCTTAACTTCCACTACTTACATCAGCTTAACTAGCAGAGCATGGTCACAGGGTTGCCTTCTACTTTGATATTGGAGTCACTTGGAATACATGATAGTTATTCTAATGGGTCAGATTCACTTGAATAGTATTCTACCTCCACTTCTGATGCAGAGAGTGATTCAGAGGATTCACCTCCTTCCTCTCCTAGTCATCATTCACAGGTTGATCATTCTCCTCTAGATTCTCCATCTTCTGGTCCACTTTGGGCTAAACAGACCTTGTAGTTTGTAGGTGATTGGGTTGGAGATCCATCAGACACCAAGAAAACTCGTTCACAATTCCAGGATGCTCTACATATCTTCATTGCTACTGCCTCAAATCCACAGTCCTTTCATGAGGCTTCTGGTATTTCTGAGTGGGATACAACTATGCAGGAAGAGTATAGTTCCTTGATGACGAACCACACTTGGGATCTTGTCCCTTTTCCTAAGGGAAGAAAACTTGTTCGATGTAAGTGGATCTACCGGACAAAATTTGCAAGTTTTGCTGGAGGTGCGGGATGCTTCATCTTTTGGGGGGGGCTCTTCCTCTCACTTGGAGTCCTAATTTTTTTTGGGGAGTCTCTTTTCTCTCTCTTTTGGGGGAATTTTATGTACATGGGTACCTCATCAGGCTTGACTTGTCGGGACCCATTTCTACATCCACCTAAGCTTTGCTTATGGGGGGGTGTTAGTGTAGTTTTTTATTTTTCCTATTTTGTTAGGTTTTTCCTACACTTTTAGTAATCTCTCTTAGGTTAATAAATCATGTCTTATTAGGTGAATGGTTGTGAGGTGTCACCTTCCTACATGTGAGCATCCATTAGCTATCTTGGGAAGATACTTTTCTATCTTTAGTCCGATAGATGGTTGCTCCTCATTGGTTGGTGTTGCCACCTCCTCCCTCTTCCTAGCCTATATAAGCATGCTACCTGGCTTGTATTTGCATCTCTTGTTTTTGCATCCTCTTAATGCTATTTTGCTTCCAACATTTGCATTACTCTCTTGGAGACTAACTCTATGATGCTATTTTGATTTTGTATCATTTGCATTCATAGTTTAGATATTTATTCTTTGCACTAGTTTTCTGGGTTATTAATCTCATCAGATTCTAACAGAAAAAATACGCAATTGAAAAAAAATAAAAAAATAATAATCGACTTTATAACATTTTCATTAATGATTACTATTTTGTGTGAATTACATTAAAATTAGGTTCATGCTATGAATGATTGGTTACTTTATCAAAATGAAATCTCTACCTAAAACATATAACTCTACATTTCAAAAGTACTCTAAACATGCTACTTGTAATGACCAATCAATTCTAGATTATAAAATATTCTCTAGCTTATTAAAGTAATTGAGCCAATCTACCTTTGGTAGGTACTTAGAGATAAATTCATAATTTGTCATAGTAATTCACTCCATCATGATTGATGATAAAATGGGGGAGGTTTATTTTGTCGTATTAGATTTATTATTATTATTATTATTATCTTTTTTAGTTTAGAATAATAAGTTCTTACAATTATGTAACTATCTACCTATTAATTTTACAACTGTTTTTCTATTATCTATTTAAAGGCATATAATTTGGATCAATAATATATCAAACCTCCACCATTATAACTTCGTATGCATGAGGTTAGAGTTATCTACTCAGGGTTAAGCAGAACCAAGGAAAATTATCTTACCAAGGTATAGATAGAAAGTGATTTATTAAACATAATTAATTGCTTAAAGGCTTTTACCCCTCCAAGTTAGACTAGATTGCAAACATAATTATGGATTGCTTGTCTATATTGAATGAGTTTCATGATTTTTTCATATCTCAGGAGTACCACAAGGGTAACAAAGAGAAAAACTATCTTGCTAACTTGGTTGTAATGTCCAATCATGTTTTGAAGTGGGAGTCATTGTAACAAATTCCCATGGATATGAGATGACTTCTTAGAAGTGATGTCAATACATGGACAAATGTTTCTTAAATATCATGCTTCGCCTCATTACTTTTGGAAGCATGGTGCCAAGAACAAACATTTATTGTAGAAAATGATTTTTTTAGTTGTTGGTGGTTATTTTTAACTAGTTTGGTATCACAGACATTTCTATTTTTAGTGATGGGAGGATATAGGAATAGATTGGAGCCCATTGTCTATGATAAATGGTGGAATCTAGAAACAATGTGGAGTAATTTGTTTGTTGGTGGTTTAACCCCTTATACAAAATCCTTTTATGGTGCAAATGCATTGGTTACATAGGCTTTTGTTGAGGGTTGGGAGAATGGTGTTTTGCATGCTTATGGTTTGGAAATGATCATTAAAAAGGAGCTTGTCATAATAGTCTCTAATAGATAGAGTGATGGTACCAAGTTCTATAGAGACAAGAAATCATTGGTTGAGCTACTAAAAGTTTTTTTCCTCCTTGTTGAATGGGAGAAGGCCACTAAGAAAATCTTTTTTCTCTATCATGGCAACATGTATATGGAAGGATCGTCCAACTAGAGTCATGTCCACATCTTCCACAATTGTACAAGTATGTTTTCCTAGATAAATAGCCTTGGATAAACATGTCAATTTGGTGCACTGCGATGATACTTCTAGGTAGGGCTCCTATTGTCTACTCATGGATGGATCCTTTCCTCACTTAGTTCTTCTTTGTTCCTTAATGTGTACCTCTGTACCTCTTTCGTCACACAACATGTTCTTGCTAAGCAACTTCCACTATTGTGATTGATCAAATATGTGGTTGTTTGGGGACATGTGTCTCTCATTCTATGACATCCCTTTCTACATGTTCCTCCATCTCAAGAGGGGGTGGAATAACTTACTCTTCTTGTGGAGTAGATTCTTTGATAGAAGCTTGATCTTTTGGCATAGGTTGGGAGTCATCGCTTGTAGGCTCATCTAGTACTTGTTCATTTTCCCAAGTTATTTCCCCTTCTTCTAAGGTATCTTCCCCTTTCTATTCCTAAGGAATCTCCTCTTTTTCCACCTTCTTAGTGTAGACACCTAAAATTATCCTTTGCACTATAATATTAATTTATTATTAATTTTTTCCCTTAACATTATAGTTGATTTAAAAAATTAACAGTAAATTATTATATTCTTCTATTTATTTAATCAAATAAATTCACTTGACTTTTTAATTTAAATTTTATTTAAAACTATCCTTTTAATATATTAAATTTATTTTAATAAATATAGTTTCTCTATCTCCTTTATTTAAACAAATTTTATTTATATAAATCCCCCCACTTGATAGACATTCTTGTAAATCCATTTAGATTGAATTTAATTAAATCCATCATTTGTCATATTCACTAATCCTTGTCTGCACCTAAGTTATCCTATTTCTAATCTTGGTTAGAGTGCATTTAATCTTTTCTTATCTCTAATCATCCAAAAAATCACCTTTTCCAAGGAAGCCACCTCTCCATATTTTTTCTTGTCCAATCATTTCAAATTATTTTTTACTTTTTCTTATTTTTTATTCTTAATCCGAGCCACTCGCCATTTTTTCCTTTTGATCTTAGCTTCTTTTATTTTTATACTTAATCCTAGTCACTCATTCTTTTTGCCTCTTAATTTTAATCTTTCTTCTTTTGTCACTTAATCTTAGCCCTCCATTCATTTCCCTTATACTCCCAATGATGGGGAGCTTTCTTGCTCTTCCAAGGCTACTCCTAGCCAAGTAAGGGTCTTCTCTACTCCTAACCCTAACCTAGAGGATCCATCTACAATCCCCTTTCTCTAAGAAGCTCTCCCAACAATTTGAGTTTCCATGCCATTTCCCAATTCACCAAATATGCATTCTTTGGCCTAGATTGCCAAATCTACACTAAATTCACCAAGTGACTCAAAAATAAGGTTGACCCTTCCTACTAAGATTCTTGACACATTCCCCATCATTCAACGCCATTCTTTTAAGTTTCCCACACTCAAATCACCAATTTGCCTAGTTAGCCCTTGTAGCCCTAAGAGCCCCTATTAGCCCTCCTAGAAACAAAGAAAGTGTTGTAACACTAAAAAAAACTAAATAAGGTCCTTTGATGTATACTAATTTTTTTTCCCAATTTCCCAACCTTGACGATTTTGTAGGTCTTGGGCTTTAGTATTGTTTGTATAGTACATATTCAGAAAATACTCCTTTTAAGGGTTTTAAAGGCAATGTTTGTGTTTTCTCCTCCATAGGAATCAAAATCCATTCCCAATCTCCTCCTTTTATTTTTTCTCCCTTCATACACTACTCCTACATTGACAACTCAAGATTGACCCATGCTAATCATCTATTCATCACAAAACTTGTTTACAAGCATTTCCTTGCACCTTGCCAAGCTTGTCTACTTGCTTAGGGTTCACTTGTAAAAATAGAATTTGGCCTTCCAAAACCTAAAAAATATATATTTACACTATGTACAAAGGCTATTTCTTGTTATCCAAGAGCCATGGTGTTTTGACTCATGACACTTAAGCCATAGCCCATTTCATGCTTGCAACACAAAACTGGACAACAAGATCACTAAAAACATATAATTTTCTAAACCCTATCAAAAGCTCACTTGAAACCAAAAAAATAACACATAGATTCAAAAAATGAACACAAGGTACTATTGTACATCAAAATTAGTTCATTTTTCAATCCAAAAACTCTATTTAAACTTTAAAACTACGCTTCAAATTCACAAAACTATCCTGCTACAGGTGTTGTCTGTACACCCAACTGTCCAACCCTTGGAAATGAGTTGGAAAAGTCTTAAATAGACTTCATGCTCCATTTTAGCCTGTAGTTCAAAAAATAAATTCCCAATTTGTTGGGTTTTCAAAAATTGCCTAAAAGTTGTCAAGCAATTTTGCAAAAATTGCAAAGTTGTCAATGCAACTTTTTGACAACTTTTGCAATTTTGCTCCTAGACTCCTCAAATTTGGATAAAATGTTACCAAGCCTTCTAGGATGACCTTAGAGCATATAAGGACAAACTTTACACACTCTTTTCCCCCTTTTATGATATTTTACCACATTTTTCCACTTACAACAACTTTTGCAATTTTTCCCTTATCAGGGCCTAATTGTCAAAATTAGACTCCTAATCCAAAACCTATTAAATAAAACCACCTAAACACACCTTGGGACTTTATAAATAGTACTTATTACCCCAATGGTTGGGTAGACCATCTACAAACCAAAATCAAGATTAGGGCTTTACCTTACCCTAGGTTCTCCCGCACCATTCTCCCCCTGCATGAAGAGGCCCAAGGTACTGTTGGAGATAAGAAATCCATGTTGATTCCTAGCTTCTTGAAGTCACCCTCTGAATCCAAGATCTTTTCAACCTTTGGTTGCTTCTTTTAGGTACCTTCAGGTCTGATACATCCTTGTTTAGTTCTTCTTGATAATCTATGACATCCATCTTAGGAATTTTGTATGGTATTATATCTTTGAGATTGAAAATTGGAGAGAGAGCCATGTCCTTTGGTAGATCTATCTTGTAGTCATTAGGTCCATACTTCTCAAGGATTTTTCATGGCCCAATCCTCCTCATCTGCAACGTGCTAGGGGTTCCTTTTTGTAACCAAGGCTTGTTAAGATACACCATCACCAAGTCTCCTACTTAAAACTGCAACTCTCTTCTCCCCACATCCTTCTTCTCCTTTAACTTCTGATTGGTTTCCATCAAAGTTTGCTTCACTTGATCATGTACCTCCTTCATTGATTGCACAAGGTAATCAATTTTCCCACTAATCTTTTCATGTGAAGGTAGGTCCCTTAACTCCATGATAGCTCTTGGGTGAGTGCTATACACTACTTGGAAATGACTTAAGCTTTGTTGTCCTATTCTTGCTATCATTGTATGCAAATTCAGCTTGGGGAATGACTTTCTCCCAACTTTGTCCATACTCTTTGGTGAGGCACCTTAATAGGTTCCCCAATACCCTATTTATCACCTCTATTTGACCATCAGTTTGAAGATGGCAGGAAGAACTATGTGCTAGGTTTGTTCCAAGCCTCTTCCATAGGGTCTTCCAAAAGTTCCCCATAAACTTGACATCCTTGTCAGCCACTATGCTCCTTGGCAAGCCATGTATCCTAACCACCTCCTTGAAGAATAGGTTGGCAACATTACTTGCATCATGTGTTATCTTGCATGGTATGAAGTGCATCATCTTATTGAACCTCTCTACTACCACAAATACAAGTGTATCCATACTTGTCCTAGTCCTTGGTAAGCCCACTATAAAGTCCATGTTGATGCATTCCCAAGGCCTATTAGGAATTGGGAGAGGTTGGTAGAGCCCTACATTGATGAAGTTCCCTTTTCCTTCTAGCATATGTTGCATTGCTCCACATACCTCCTAACATCTCTTTACATTTTGGGCTAGTAATAGAACCTTTCCATGGGGTCCAATGTCTTGTTCAAACCAAAGTGTCCAGTCATGCTCCCATTGTGCTTCTCTTGTGTGAGATTATCCCTCATAGATCCTATTGGAATGGATAATTGATGACCTTTGAACAAGAGTCCATTCTGTAGGGTATATTTAGAAAAACCACTATGAAAATTATTAGCAAAAGTAGTACATACCTTGTAAGCCTCTGAGAAATCAGTATCCTCCTCATATAGATCTTTGAAACCATCCAAGCCAATGCTCTGCAACTTGACTTCTTGCACTATCAACAACCTCCTGCTCAAAGCATCTGTCACCTTATTGGTTGTCCCCTTCTTATGCTTGAGAGTAAAAGTGTATAACTGCAAGAACTCCATCCATTTTATGTGTCTCAAACTTAGCTTCTCTTGTGAGTTAATGAAACTCAAAGCTTGGTTATCTATGGAGATAACAAACTTCTTAGGCAACAAGTAGTGCCTCTACTTCTTGAGGGCTTGGACAAGTGCATAGAGCTCTAGGTCATATGTTGAATACCTTGTCTTGGCTTCATTAAGCCTCTCACTAAAAAATACTACTGATCTTCCCTCCTAGCTCGAAATCACTCCAACTGCTATATTGCTAGCATCACACTCCACCACAAATGATTTCTAAAAACTAGGTAGAACCAAGATAGGTTGGGTTGTTACCTCCTTTAATCTCTCAAAAACTTGATCTGTACACTTGGTCCACATGAATTTGGTCTTCAAGTCCCCTTAGATTGTATCCATCATAGGTGCACAAATTTCACTAAACCTTCTTACAAAATTCCTATAAAATTGTGCCAATCCATAAAAACTCCTAACCTCAATAGAAGATCTAGGTGTAGGCCAACTCAAAATAGCCTCTATGTTATCTTTGTCCATCTTAATACTCCCTTGGGATACTACAAACCCCAAATACACCAATTCCTCTTTTATGAACTTACTCTTTTCTAAGTTTGCTATCAACTTTTCCTGTTGTGGCTTCCTCAATACCAGCTCTAGGTGTTTCACATGTTCCTCCTTGGTGTTTTTGAAGATGAGAATGTCATCTAGGTATTACCACAACAAATACCCCTATGTAGTCTTTGAAAACCTCATTCATGACTCTCATGAAGGTACTTGGTGCATTGGTAAGGCCAAATGGCATTACCAACCACTCATAGAGACCCTCAGTAGTATTAAATGTAGAATTCCATTCATCCCCTTCTTTCATCCTAATCTAATAGTATCCACTTTTGAGATCAATTTTGGAGAAGTACCGAGTTCCACCTAGACAGTTCATCAAGTATTGTATCCTAGGATAGGAAATCTGTACCTAATTGTGATTCTATTAATTGCCCTATAATTAGTACACATTCTCCACTTACCTCCCTTTTTGGGTGCTCATACCACTAGTATGACACATGGACTAATGCTCTTCCTAATTAGCCCCTAATCAAGAAACTCTTGAACTTTCCTTGCAATCTCCTTGTTCTTCTCTAGAGTCATCTAGTATGTAGCTTTGTTTTGCAATGATGCTCCTAGGATGAAGTCAATTTGATGACTTATGGTCCTCTTTGGTGGCAGGGTTGGTGATGCTCCATCACAAATGATATCCTTAAACTGATCCAATAGCTCTTGGACTTCTACAGGTATAGGTGTAGATGAATATGTCTCCTCCTCCTTAGGTTTTAACATAATGGCATATCCTACTCCTTTACCCTCCTTCAAGTCCTTAAGGAATTCTTTCCCACTCATGAACTTAATGCTTTAGTAGTAGACTTGTGTACCTTGTCTTCTTCCACTATAGATTGGATCCTATAAGTGACTCCATCCTTCTTGAAGGAATACTTGTTCTCCTTCCCATGATGCATTATCTCCTTGTCATACTTCCAGGGTCTTCCTAATAGTAGGTGGAAAAAATCCATGGGAAGCACATCACCAAATATTTTATCCTAATACTTGCTAATGGTGATGTCTACCCACACTTGTTCATTTATTAGGATGTTTTACCCGTTATTCAACCAAGTCACCCTATAAGGACGCACATGTGGAATCTTGGTCAAACCAAAATTTTGTATTGCCTCCTCTAACAAGACATTATTAGTAGACCCTAAGTCTATGATCACCTTGCATGCTTTTCCCAATATTTTGCATGTTTTTCTAAACAATGCTCTCCTTTGCTCTGGGCCATCTTTAACTGGCTCCTTAACCAATACTCTCCTCAACATGAGGTTTTCTCCCTTCTCAACATCAAGGTCCACTTCTACTATCTTCTAATTGTCCTCTTCTTCGACATACATGATTTTCTTTTCCCCATAAGAAGATGATGCCTTCTCTAGACATCTGTAAGCAGGGTGTCCCAACTTAACATAGTTATAACACATCATGTTGCTAAAGTGTGAACCTTTGCTATTGTTTCCAAATCTACCTTTACTACCATTGTTGGGCCCTCTACCTTTACTAGACCCTCCCCTCTGACTAGTCTCATTGGCCTGCTCATTCCACTTAGAGTCTCCATAGCTTCTCTACTCATTACCCTTGCCACTAGAGTCTCCCCTTGAACCATGTCTGAAGTCTTTACCTCTACCCTTGTTCTTGGAACTTGAGTCCCCTTTCTTCCTTAGTTTTTCTTCCACTTTCCTAGCCATTTGAAAACAACTTTGAAGAGTGGTGAGGCTAAACAAGCTCAGCTCATCTTGGATGGACCATTTAAGGCCATTTAGTTGTCTAGCCACCTTGATGCTCTCTGCTTCTCACACCCTTGGTCTTAGTGCCAATTTCTGAAATTCCTTATTATAAGTAGCCACATCAAGATCTTTCTGCCTAAGATTCTACCTTTGCTTATGGATCTGAATCTCATAATCCTCTGGTAAGTATGTTTCTTTGATCTTTTGCACAATGGCTTTCTAGTTAGCTATAAGATTCTTCCCTTCACTCTCTCTCTCTTCTTGCACAAACTTCCACCATGTCAAAGCCTGACCTTTCAATTTGGACTTTGCAAATTTCACCTTTTGGGCCTTTGTTGTCCCTTCACACTCAAAGTATTTCTCAATGCTCTCAAGCCATTCTAAGACTACCTTTGCATCCATCTTTCCATGGAATAAGGAAACATTCTCTAGACTCTTCCCTCCAGATGCCTTGAGGGTTTTAAGGAATAGTTCCTACTCACCAAGTGAAGGATCATGTTCAGGGATCTCATCCTCTAAACTCACCTTTTCTTTACCCTTGCCAAAGTCTTCATCTTCCTTAGCTTGGGCTACATCCTCTATCTCTTTCAACTTATCCTTAATCTCTTCTAGGGTCTCATCTAGAACCCTAGTCTTCTCTTCTAAGAGCTTCCTTTTCTCATCTACTTCCTTTTCCAACTCTACATTGGTAACCATCTTGGAAGATCCACTTGACTCCGTGGAATACAACATGCCACCGCAAGCCTGATCTTATGGCTTTGATACCACTTTGATGGGGAGATTCTTCAACTAAGAGATTTCTTGCTCTTCCCAGGATACTCCTAGCCTACTAAGGTTTTTATATCCTAACTCTAACCTAGGGGATCTCTCTACAATCCCCTTTCTCCAAGAAGCTCTCCCAACAATTCAAGTTTCTATGTCATTTCCCTAATTCACCAAATATGCATTCTTTGGCCTAGATTGCAAAAAATACCCTAAATGAACCAAGTGACTCAAAAAAAGGTTGCACCTTTCTACTAAGATTCTTGACCCATCCCCCATCATTCTACACCACTCTATTAAGTTTCCCACACTCAAATCACTAATTTTCCTAGATAGCCCTTGTAGCCCTAAGAGCCCCTATTAGCCCTCCTAGAAACAAGAAAAGTGCTATAAAAAACCATTAATAATACCCCTTGGTGTATACTATATTTTTTTCCCAATGTTCCAACCTTGAAGATTTTATAGGTCTTGGGCTTCAATATTGTCTATACAATACAGATTCAAAAAACACTCCTTTTAAGGGTTTTAAAGGCAATGTTTATGTTTTCTCCTCCACATGTGTCAAAATCCATTCCCAAACTCCTACTTTGAGTTTTAATCCCTTCATACACTGCTTCTACATTTTGAACTCAAGATTGACCCATGCCAATCATCTGTTCATCACAAAACTTGTTTACAAGCATTTCCTTGCACCTTGCCAAGCTTGTTTGCTTGCCTAGGGCTCGCTTGTAAAAATATAATTTGACCTTCAAAAACCTCCAAAAACCCTATTTAAACTATTTATAGAGGTTATTTATTGGTATCTAAGAGCCATGGTGTTTTGACCAAGGACACTCAAGCCATAGCCCATTTCATGCTTGTAACACAAAACTAGACAACAAGATCACTGGAAATAGATAATTTTCTAAACCCTATCAAAAGCTCACTTGAAACCAAAAAAATCACACACAGATTCAAAACATGAACACGAGGCACTATTTCATGAAAAATAGTTCATTGTTCAATCCAAAAACTCTATTCAAACTTCAAAACTACACTTCAAATTCACAAAATTGTCTTGTTACATGTGTTGCCCATACACCCAGCTGTCCAACCCTTGGAAATGAGTTGGAAAAGTCTTAAAATACTTCATGCTCAATTCTAGCATGTAGTTCAAACCATAACTACCAAATTTTTTGGTTTTTCAAAAACTGCCTAAAAGTTAAGCAATTTTGTAAAAATTGCAAAGTTGTCAATGCAACTTTTTGACAACTTTTACAATTTTTCTCCTAGACTCCTCAAATTTTGATAGAATGTTACCAAACCTTCTAGGATGAACTTAGAACATCGAAGGACCAACTTTACATAGTCTTTGCCCCCTTTTATTTCATTTTACCACATTTTTCCACTTAGAGAAACTTTTGCAATTTTCCCCTTGTCATGGCCTAGGTTTCAAAATTAGACTTCTAATCCAAAACCTATTAAATGAAACCATCTAAAAAAACCTTGGGAATTTTTAACTATTCCTTATTACCCTAATGATTTCTTAGACCATCTACAAACAAAAATCAACATTAGGGCTTTACCTTTCCCTAGGTGCGCCTACACTCACCCAACCACTCATTTCTTTTCATTCTCTATAAAAAGAAGTCTCTCCTTCACTTGTATTCTAATCAAATAGATAACTTATATTTCATATGTTGAGTACTTGAAAACTTCAAAAATTATCACCCTAGCATTCAAGAATTAACATCTTAGTACTTTAATTTCATAGCATAGTTATTGCATACTTATTATTATCTTAGACTTAATTCTTCTTGCATGGTATCTTAAATTTGGTTTCATTTCTTAGCTTGCAATCTTGAATTTTTATTCTTTGTTAGCTTGCAATCTTACATTTTTATTCTTAATTAGCATTTTCATTGCAGCTTGTATTTTTATTTAGTGTATTTAGACTATCCTAAACCACTTCTTATTGAAATTTCATTTAAACTAGGGCAGTTATCTTAGAGGTTGGATCAAGATTATGAAGCGTTTTCTTTTGGTAAAAAAAAATCTATTGGTATTATGCGTTTAGATTCTTTCACCCATGGCTCCTATCTTTATTCACCTTATTACTAGTGGAGAGATGTCTAATGACACTATCTCATAGTATTCCTCATGGATTTGGACTTTGTGTTGGATTTTCACATACAATCTACATGTCCCACTCCAACTATCTCACCTACTCTTGTATCTCATGCTATTTTGACTGTTATGAACCCTTTTTTGACATATAATGTTGTTAATGTCCCCATGGCTCCTTCTAATGCTCTTTCAAAGTAAACAAAACTTCTGTAGTTTTTAGGTTCTTTGCTACTCTCTTCTTTACTACTTTCTCCAAACTCATCAATCTTCACATGTGCACTTTCTACGATCTTATCATTTGTAAGATTCAAACATTTGTATGCTTTTCTTCTACTAGAGTATCCTAGGAATATTCCTTCATCACTCTTGACATCAAATTTACCTTTCCTAGTCTCCTTCAAGATATAACATTTGCTACCAAATACTTTGAAGTAACTTACATTGGGTTTATAGCCATATCATAGTTCATAAGGAGTCTGAATTGAGTTTTTCTTTAGCTATACTTTGTTTAAGGTATGGACTATTGTACTGATTGCTTCCTTCAAGTATTTGATTGTAACATTCTTCTCTATCATTAGGGTTCTTGCACAATCCATGATAGATTTGTTCCTTCTTTCTACTATATCATTTTGCTGAGGTGTACAAAGGGCTGATATTTTGTTTTTTGATTTCACCTCTTCTATCTAACCTTAAACATTTTAGTTTCTTTCCTATTTCTTTCTCAACTCTAGCTAGATACCACTTTAACTTTTGAAAAGATTCAGACTTATCTCTCAAATACATTACTATCATCATCCTAGAATAATCATCAACAAATAAAATGAAATACTTATCCCCACTATATCTTTCTATGCTAATAGGTCTACAAAGGTTTGTATAAACCAGCTTGAAGACTTCTTTAGAATGATAGTTCTTGCTTTGAAACTTTTCTTTCCCATCTTTCCAATTTGACAATTTTTGCACCCTCTCATTCTTTTGTTTTTACTTATTTTGAATAGGGTATCAAAATTCACATAACATAATCTTTTATGCCATAACCAACTCTCTTCTACTTGATCTATGAAACATGAACTTTCACTTAGATCTAGGTAGAATAGATTGCCTTTTGTTTGATTGCCAGACCCAACTAGATTTCCTTTTCCATCCAATAGCTTGGCCTTCCCATTCATGAATTCTACCTTGAATCCAATGTTATTCAACTATACAACACTCAATAGATTATGCTTTAGTCCTTCAACCTAGTAGGCATTGTCATATTTGAGTTCATTGGTTAGTGCAATACAACCTTTTCCTTTTATACAACAAGGTTCATTATTTCCAAATCTAGCACTCCTACCATCATAGTGTTCCATGTGTTCAAAACTTGTTTTATCACCAGTCATATGGTGAGAACAACCACTATCAATAATCCATGTATCTTTTTTACTAACATGAGAAATAAGTGGCATCTTATCATCTTCATCATCTTTTATAGCAATATAAACCATTTCATCATCATCACTACTATCAAAATCTTTAGCCATGAAACAAGACTTCTTACCTTTATCCTTGTAGTCTGTGTAGCTTTTGAAATCCTTCTTACCTTTGTACTTGTTGCTCTTCTAGTTTTCTTCTTTGCCTTCTTTGTTTGGACACCTTGTAGCAATGTGGCCAACTTCTTCACAAGAAAAATAGATTAGGTGCATTTTACCTTTGTACTTTACTTTGCCTTTGGGATATATGTTTTCAAGAAGGGCTTCAATGACTTCAAGATCACTATTAGAACTATCTTCTTCTTCACTTTATGATTGTTTTCCTTTAGATTTTTGACCTTTCTTTTTGAGTGAAATCTTAGCTTGAAATGCAAACTCAATGCTTCTAGAGTTAAGAACATAGTTGTCATAGTTATCTAACTCAAAGTTTGTCAACCTTCCAACTAGTGCATCCAAAGTTATGTCATTCTTGGGATCACATCTCATTTCTTGAATAGCTAAAGCTCTAATTGTATAGATAGGAAGAAGAGTTGCTAACCATTGTGACATCATCAATTTTCCCTCCAAAGGCTCTAATTGCACTAACACTTGTGTTGATTCTTTCACTGTATTTTTCAATGTTTTCATCCTCTCTCATCTTCATCTGATCAAGCTAGCCTCTTAAGCTTTCTTCTTTGGCTCTCCTCACAATTTCATCTCCTCCATAGATATATTTCACCTTGACCCACATTTCATGAGTAGTAGCACAATCTTCGAATTCATCAAATTCAACATAATTAAGAGTTCATACAATGCCAATCATCATTATGCTATGATTCTTCTTTTCAACAATTTCTTCCATAGTCAAAGTTCTAGTAGGTTCCTTATACTTGGTGTTGAAATATTTTAGTCCAAAGTCACTAATGTAGCTTTATAAGTTCTTTTCATGCCTTGAAGTCATCTTTTTTCAACTTGGGAATATCTCTTTTGTAAGACATCTTGATCTTTAGCTTATGTCCTTGAAACCTTCTCTACAAGCACCAAAAGCTCTAATACCAATTGTTGGAAATATAAGAGGAGTATCTGAGATGGGAGAGGTGAATCAGTTTACACAAAAATAAATCCTAGATCCCTAAGATGTCAATACAAATCAAAACCAAAACTCTATTAAAACTAAATTGTTGTTGTTACTCGGTTAACACAAAAACACTCGATTAACACTAACAATTTACTATCACTCAACAAGTACTGAAATATCAACTGTTACTCTGTAAATATTGAATATGTAGATCTTAAGATACTAAGTGTGATTAACCTTAATTAATTTAGTTGCATACACATTTGAAAGAAATAGCATGAACACAAGAGACACCAAGATTTAACGTGGAAATTCAATTTGGGAAAACCACTAATTGCTACTAGTTATTATTTTTCACTCTTCTAAAGTGAGCCATGTTAGGAGCCAACCTTGTTAAAGGTTACAAAACACACTTTTGGATATGACTGTGTTAAATTATTTAATCACCCTATTAAGAGTGGCCTTGTTAGAGGTCTTTACACACTTCAATCTAGAAATGCCATGTTGTTAGAGTGTTGAGATAATGGGTGTTGCACACATTGCATAATATTGTTATTTTATTATTTTATTTTAATATGTAATGTTGTGCCTAGATGGACGTGCAACATGTAAAGATTCCCATAGAATATTCTTGATGAGTTGTATTGTAACATTGTGATAATATTTTATGTAATTATTTAATATTGGGGAAAAGAATTAAATGCCCAATATTAAATGTGGGGTCAGCGAGTTAGGTAGCACATGGTTTTAGCACATGGTTTATGTAATACCACTTGGTGGTTTTGTGGGACTTGCTACTATATAAGCAGCCACAAGGGTAGTTGTTGTAGAGAGAGAGAGAGAGAGAGAGAGAGAGAGAGAGAGAGTGACAAGGAGAAGACAAAAGGCAAGAGTCGAGCGGGACAAGGCTTGATAGGTTAGCCAAGGGAGCATTTGTGAAAGTTGAAAGCATGGCATGGGATGTGTGGATTCATGCTTGTTCACATAGTTTGCTCGGTTGTGGCTATGACCATGAAGGCTTCCATGGTTGTATGGCAATGGTATTTTTTGCTGAATAATACATGGTGATGGATGCTTTTGGAGGCTGGGTTTTTCCCTCAATGAGGGTTTCCCAGGGTATATCTTGTGTCACAATTTTGTGGGTATGTTTTCTATTCTCTTGCATGTGGATTTTAATTTCGTATTTATTTCAGATCTATTATGGGTTATGTGGAAACAGTTATATTCTTTATTGCCAAGTTTCCTTACCAGTGGTATCAGAGCTATGGTTTTTATTATTGTAACCCTAGATTGAATCCATGGGAATGCATGAGAGGATAAAAGAAAAGGGCAAGATATATGAATGATTTATTGCAGATCTAAGGGTTTTGGATTTGCTGTTATGATGGGATGTTAAAAGATTTGGGCATGTGAAATTGTTGGACAAATATTTTTTTTTTTGGATGTCTCATTTAAAATGAGGGTTTTGGGGGGTAGCTTGCATAAATGACCTCTTGGGTAAAAACAGACCTCACCATTGGATCCGGGTCAACGTTTCCATAAATTTTGATATATAAAATGCCCTAGTTTGGCCACGTTCAGAGGAAATGGAAGAGTTTTTTGGTTTCAGCCCATGATGGCCGTCAAATTTAATCCTGTCGGAATTTTCGTCACTGAAAAAATAAAAAATGAAAAATCGTACTGAAAATGGTAAAAAGACTGTCTTAGTAAAATGGCCATAACTTTCTCTCAGAATATCGGATTTCAGAGTTCTTATAGGCGTTGGAAAGCTAATTCAGAGCACTAAAACATGGTGTAGGTTTGGTTCTGTTATTTAAAAATTTTGTCAGGTTTTCAGAGCCCTAAAGTCAGATGTTGTTTATTTTGAGCACGAATTGGGGCATAACTTAGGCATATAGAGTCAGATTTTGGACTTCGAGTAGTCAACGGAAAACTCTTGGAGAGATCTACACATTGATTCAGATTTGGTGTAGGTTTGGCATGATTTATTTATTGATCTAAGTAGTTCATAGGTATATTTTGACTATGGTAACATTGTGAGTTAATGGCATTGGAGATTTAAATTTTGATGTCATTGTATACTCAGTTCATATTTCAGATTGGTCTCATGATGATATGGTTATCAGTGTTTGGTTTGGATATGCATGATGACTTGCTAGATCTATAAGTTGTGCAGTGTTGTAAGCGGTCTATACTTACAGGTTGCATTAATAGCTTGGTTATGGGTTGTCTTTGCCCATTGATCTTTCATTATTGATGCATATTCAGATTGGTGGCTTGGATTTGGGTTGTCTATGCCCTAAGTCACATGATTTTATCTTCATGTAGAAGGGATGAGATGTTGTTACCAGGTACAGTCATGGTAGATGATTGTGGTTGACTATGCTGACAGGTTGGACATATTGAGAGCCAGATGCTCAGTTCATGGATGTGATCATGGTGTCATGGATTTTGACATGAAATGATTGGTTATACAGGTACATCCTTGATGTTCATTAGCTTGGATTTTCTGATTTGGTTATGGTGGTATATCTTCTTGGTTGAGGATCATGGTTATTTAGTTTCTTTTGAGGAGCTCATGATGTGCACTTTGAGTTCTTTGATGGTTTGATGCCTTGGTTGATTCTCATGGTTAGAGGATGGATTTTTTTTTTTCATCATTATGTCATGGATAGCTTGGATACACGGTTTAGTGGGAGCTTGTGACAGTGATGGGGTGACAGTGCGAGATTAGTTCCTGGTTTGGTTTATATCTTCTTGGTTTGGAGAGGATGGATTCTATGATGCCATAAGTGACTTGGTACCACGGTTGAGTGGGAGTTGTTGGCATTGATATATTTATTGAGTGTTGCAGATGTTGGAGGTTTGTCTTAGATCCTATTGCTGCAGAAGCGTCTTTGACATTTGCATGGTGCACTTGTTATCTTCATGGTTTTTGAAGATGGTTAGATCTTGAGGACTCATGGAGTTCTTGGTTATCTTCATGGTATGTGGAGATGGTTCTTCATGGTATGTGGAGATGGTTCTTCCTAGTATGTGGAGATGGTTTTCTTCATGGTGTGTGGAGATGGTTGCATCTTGAGGACTCACAGGGTTCTTGGAAAAGGTGTGGTTTATGCTTTTATTTGACATGTTATCCTTGGTGTGAGGATGGTTTCATTATTATGTCATGGTATACTCTTGATACGCATTTAGAGTTGTGACATGTTATGGTATGTTCAGATAGAGCATGTTATCTCTTTGGTTGAGATGGTTAGATCATGTTGTCATGTTTATATTCCTGAGGCCATGGTTGGAACTTGGACATTGATCTCGGTTTAGTTTCTTGGTATTGAGTACACTGATCATAAGATGGATACTTCATGATATTGCTATGTTGCATTTGGAGTTGGCATGGATTGATTGGTTATAGGTGTTCATGGATACTTAGAGACGGTGGTGACGCTGATTTCTCTTGGATTAGAGAAGTATTTCTTGGGATGATTGATGGTTTCAGCAGGAAGTCCGAGGGGAAGTCACCTAGTATGGACTTGAGAGGAGATTGTTCTTAGAAGAGTCTTGGTTGGAGACTTGGGTATCTTGATGAGCATTCTCATTCCCCACTCTTGGTCTACTCGACGGTTTGCTACTTGAGAGGTATAGCCCATTATTTTCTCTCAGTCGCATTATATTTATGCTTGTCTTTCATGGATATGGATCTTGAGCTATGGTACATGAGTTAGTTCTAAAGGGTTCATTTGAGAGATGGTTTTAGCATTGGTTATCTCCATGTGCATATGTTGTTATGTTGGTTGAGTTTGGGAGATGGTTTTATATTGGGCATTTTCTTTGGATTAGGAATGGTTTTATTGAGTTTGATCTTCTTGTGAGAGGCTTACATCCATGATTAGCTATATGGTATGGTTTGGGTGTTGTTGAGGCTTCTTGTTGGGGTTTTATGGAGGAGATCATACTTGCACAGTTTACATCTAGAGGTGTATGTAGAAGGACATGATACAGGTTATGATTTGCATGGTTTCTCTAGTCTTGGTTATCTTCCTGGATGTTCAATTTTTCCTACATTGGATTTGAGATTGGTTAGAGATTGTGATCACTGGTTTGTGCTTAGGCATGTCATGTGAGAGATGACATGGTTATTCCTTTATCTCTTTCCTCTGTTGGTTGTGGTGAATTTGAGAGACTATTAGAGACTTGTTATGAGAGTTGTTCTTGCAGGATATCAGTTTATGTATTGTGGATGTCCTTGATACTACATGGATTCACTTCTTTGAGATGTGTTGAGTGGATTGGTTATAGATTTGACATTATCTTTTGCAGTGGGAGCTTCTTGGTATATATGTGGCAGTATTGCTCTTGAGGCTTGTGATTGCAGGTTATAGATTGGATATGTCGGTGATATGAGATTCACTTGTTATACCTTTGAGGTATGGATAGTTGGATGGGTTTGACACTTTGCTATGGGTGCTATTTCAGCTATGGATATTTTGACAACTACGGATACATGTGATTACCTTTGGATCAGGTTATTTGTGCTTGGAATTTTAGTTGGTACAAGATTTTATGATCTTCTAATGCGATAGGTTGGGTGGCTTTCTCTTTGGATGGCTTCTATGTATGTCCAGTGGGAGTGGCATAATAGGAGGTGAGATCATTCATGTTTGAGATGTTGGATACTTTGATTTTGTTACGGGTACCAGGATGGAGCACTTGGTGTATTTTGATCCATGATGGTGGATGTGCTAGGAGGGATTGTTCCCTTGTTCATTTATGTGGCTACAAATTGACCCTATGCAATGTATACAACAAGTGGGAGATTGTTGAGATAATGGGTGTTGCACACATTGCATAATATTGTTATTTTATTATTTTATTTTAATATGTAATGTTGTGCCTAGATGGACGTGCAACATGTAAAGATTCCCATGGAATATTCTTGATGATTTGTATTGTAACATTGTGATAATATTTTATGTAATTATTTAATATTGGGGAAAAGAATTAAATGCCCAATATTAAATGTGGGGTCAGCGAGTTAGGTAGCACATGGTTTTAGCACATGGTTTATGTAATACCACTTGGTGGTTTTGTGGGACTTGCTACTATATAAGCAGCCACAAGGGTAGTTGTTGTAGAGAGAGAGAGAGAGAGAGAGAGAGAGAGAGAGAGAGAGAGAGAGAGAGAGAGAGTGACAAGGAGAAGACAAAAGGCAAGAGTCAAGCGGGACAAGGCTTGACAGGTTAGCCAAGGGAGCATTTGTGAAGGTTGAAAGCATGGCATGAGATGTGTGGATTCATGCTTGTTCACATAGTTTTCTCGGTTGTGGCTATGGCCATGAAGGCTTCCATGGTTGTATGGCAATGGTATTTTTTGCTGAATAATACATGGTGATGGATGCTTTTGGAGGCTGGGTTTTTCCCTCAATGAGGGTTTCCCAGGGTATATCTTGTGTCACAATTTTGTGGGTATGTTTTCTATTCTCTTGCATGTGGATTTTAATTCCGTATTTATTTCAGATCTATTATGGGTTATGTGGAAATAGTTATATTCTTTATTGCCAAGTTTCCTTACATAGAGGATTTACAAAAGAGTTGTTAGGCTGATTCTGTTAAGAGATTTAAATAGAGCTACAATCATTAGAGAGTAACAATGACTTGACCTAATTGCTAATGCAATTATCTTTTCTGATTTAGATCTCAATTCTAACTTGAATACTCAATCCTTCCTGATTAGATTAATCTTTGTAGCTCAACAAGGATATTCTTCTTACCCTTCCAATTCATTTCCTTTAAACATCCTTTTATCTTCCACAGATTCTCATATCTTCAATCCTCAACTTGACCTTATACTTATATCATAAACATTGTCAATTTGACTTGAATACAACTTAAAACAATTAATATTCATCTCTTCAGTTGGCCAGAACCAACAAAAAAATTCATTAAACTCAAAATGCCAAAACAAGAAAATCCTTTGTTAACCAACCCAACTCAATAGTCACTAACTTTGAAATGATTTTCTTATGTTAACCAAGTGAACTCGGTTAACACTACAACTTCATAAACTTCCTCTGGTAACTAAGTGAGCTCGGTTAAAATTGGTTTCATGCCAACTTTACTTTGTTAATTGAGTCAGCGTGGCTAACATTAAACTTCTACAAACTTCTCTTTGGTGCCTGAGTGAACTCAGTAGACACTGTCTTCTAAACTTGGTAAACTCTGAAATGCTCGGTAAATACTGGAAACTGTCTTCATCGCCTGAGTGATCTCAAAAGACATTGAATGGTAAAGATATAACATTTTTTTTAACATCAAAGATAATATACCATTGATCAATTTTTTTCATCATACACTATTGATGCTAGCTTGACAAATATGTTAGTTTGTGGTGACCGACTAGGAAAGTGCTATACATTATAAATTTTATTGGGATTTTGGGTTGACATGTAATTAATAATTATAACCCTAAAGTGGTAAAAATACTTGTATA
Source organism: Cupressus sempervirens (assembly GCA_028749045.1). Lineage (NCBI taxonomy): Eukaryota > Viridiplantae > Streptophyta > Pinopsida > Cupressales > Cupressaceae > Cupressus > Cupressus sempervirens. The sequence goes on along the minus strand of CM053786.1, from coordinate 856,718,142 downwards.
AAAGGGCTTAGGGTTAGGATTGTTTCATTGTGGTGATGTGAAAACTAGTTCTTGCGGCATGGTATTGAGCTATAAGGGATTATGAATTGTAATTAGGCTCAAATCATTGGATTGTAATAATATCAAACTTGCTATTTGGTGAATGTAGCCCAGGGATTGGGTGAACCACATTAAATCTTGGTGTCTTGTGTTCTTTTCTATGTGATCTATTATTTTTTGATATTGTTTAGATTTGCATGTAATTGTTATTTATGTTTGTGGTTTAATCCTAACAAGTGGTATTGAAGTGAGGTTGTTTTTTAGTTATCCTCTACAGGAAAGTATCATGGTTGAGTGGGAGTGATGGCAGACAAGGGTAAGCTGAGGGTTGATAGGTTTAAAGGGTAGAACTTTCAATTATGGAAGATTCAAATGGAAGATTATCTTTATCAAAAGGATTTATGGAAGCCGTTGAAAGGAAAAATCAAGAATCAGGGATCTATGTCAAATGACGACTAGGATCTTTTAAATATAAATGCACTTGGAAACATATGATTATGCCTAGCACCATCGGTGGCATTTAATATTACAAAAGCGAAGACAATAGAAGAGTTGATGCAAACCCTAGAGAAACTATATGAAAAGCCCTTTGCTTCAAACAAGTTATTTCTCATGGACTGGTAAGAAGGTGAGTTATTATTTTCTCAAAACCTTCGGTTGTGAAGCATTTGCTCAGATATATTCTAAAAATAGAACCAAGCTAGAAGCTAAGTCAAAGAAATGTGTATTTGTTGGATATGAAATTAATGAATTTGGTTATAGGGTTTGGGATTTTGAAAATCATAAAATTATAAGAAGCTGGGATGTCATGTATTCAATGAGAAAGTGTTGTACAAAGATCTGTTGTAGCAACATGAGCAGAAAGAAGATGATTATGTAGTGTTGGATGATACTCCAAAAGATGATGTTCCAACCATTCCTCATGATGCACAACAATTGCAACAAAAAATATCACACACACCAGTGAATGTTAGATGGTCAATAATGCTAATTAGACCTCCAAAAATATTTTCTCCCTCTTTCTATTCTATTTTACTTACTAATGCTGGTAAACCTGAATGTTATGACGAAGCTGTGCAAGTGGATACCAAGATTCAGTGGGAGTCTGTAAAGAAAGACGAAATGGACTCTTTGCTAAAAAATAAACATGGTATTTATGCAAGTTGCCTATAGGTAAAAGGGCTTTATAGAATAAGTGGGTTTATAGGTTAAAAGAAGAGGATGGAGGTATGAAAATATTTAAAGCTAGGCTAGTTGTAAAAGGATTTGTACAAAAAAAAGGCATTATTTTTTATGAGATATTTTCTCCTGTTGTTAAAATGACTTCTATTCCTATCATTTTAAGTATTGTGGCTACTAAGATTTGCATTTAGAGCTGCTTGATGTTAAAACAACCTTCCTTCATATATATATATATATATATATATATATGCAGTCAAAGGTAAGGAGAACTTAGTGTGCAAATTGAAGAAAAATTTATATGGCTTGAAGCAAGCACTTGAGCAATGGTATCTGAAATTTGAGAGTTTTATGCACGAGCATAGATATAGTAGGTGTCATTCAGATTATTGTGTTTATTTTAAGAGGTTGGATGATGACAACTACAATATTTTATGTTTATATGTTGATGATATGCTTGTAGTTGGGTCTAACATGGATCACATTAAGGGGCTAAAATGTCAGTTAGCACATGCATTTGCTATGAAGGATTTGGGGGTAGCAAAACAAATCCTTAGTATGAAGATTTGTAGAGATAGGAAGAATAGGAAATTGACACTATCTTAGACTAATTATGTTGAGAAGGTGTTGCAATGTTTCTCTATAGAGAATGCTAAAGCTGTCAACACACCTTTACTTGGTCATTTGAAGTTGACTAAGGAGATGTGTCCCAAGACACAAGAAGAGGAGGATAAGATCCAAATATTACACATGCAGTGGGAATCGTTATCAAGTATATGAGTCATCCAAGAATTGAGCATTATAATGTAGTTAAATGGATTCTTAGATAGCTGAGAGGAACATCCAGTAAGTGTTTACACTTTGGGGGCTCTACTATTGATTTACAAGGCTATGTTGACTTAGATTTGGTAAGGGATATTGATACTAGGTGGAGTACTATAGGTTATGTCTTTACTATTGGTGGAGCAGCCATGAGCTAGGTTTCTAGGTTATAGAAAGTTAATTCTTTATCCACTATAGAGGTAGAGTATGTTGCTGCTACAGAGGCAACCAAGGAGATGATATGGCTTCAATTCTTTTGGAAGAATTGGGACACCCTCAAAAGGATAATTATTTGTTTATAGATAGTGAGTGTGCCATTCATCCTACAAAGAATTTAGCTTTGCATTCAAAGACCAAACACATACAGTTTTGGTCCATTTCATTCGGTTAGTTTTGGATGATGGAAAATTAAAGCTAGACAAGATACATACATATGAAAATCCAGAAGATATGTTTACAAAGGTAGTAACAAGGGAGAAGCTGAACTCCTCTTTAGCTTTAGTTGGTCTTCTAGACTAAACATGAATAAAAGAATAACCAAGTCCAAGGTGTTTTGATCCAGTGGGAGCCTCATGGAGTAGTGTCATAGCTACAAGATCAATCTCCAAGTGGGAGATTGTTGTTTAGTGTGGAGCTTGATCAATCCCCAAGTGGGTGATTGTTAGTTTGTGCTGACTGATCAGGAAAGTACTATACACACTTCATAAATTCTCTCAGGCCACACGAATTTTATCTTGGGCCCTATTTTATCAAGATTTTGGGCCAACATGTAATTATTAATTATAACCCTAAAGTAGTAAAATACTTGTATAAAAGGGCTTAGGGTTAGGGATTGTTTCATTGTGGTGATGAGAAAATTGGTTCTTGTGGCAGTATTGAGCTGTAAGGGATTACGAATTGTAATTAGGTTGTAATCACTGGATTGTAATAATATTAGACTTGCTTTTTGGTGGATGTAGCCCAGGGATTGGGTGAACCACATTATATCTTGGTGTCTTGTGTTCTTTTCTGTGTGATCTATTATTTTTTGATATTGTTTAGATTTGCATGTAATTGTTATTTCTATCTATGGTTTAATCCTAACAAACTTATCCTATGAAATAGTTAGAAAAGGATGGTCTAATCAAAATTTGCAAGATTAGTTTGTTACACCAGCTAAGGAACCAAGCAAAGAGACTCCAAGTTCATCTAAGTCTCCATTAGAACCACTATTGGTAAGAATAATTAGTAGTACACCATTGGTAGCCACATAAGATCAAGAAATTGATTTTTTTAGTCAATTATCAACATTTTCCACTAGCAAAATTATTGAGAAGAGAAAAGTCATCAAAAGTACTCAAGAGACTCATGAGAGAATGATAGATAAGATGCAAAGTTTGATAAATATACATATCAATGAGAGTGGTCCACATAAAAAGGAAAACATAATATTGGAAGAATTTGACAACTGGTTCAAGACATTAGTAGAAGTTGCTACTTTGAAGGCCCGAGCTAAAGATGGTGCTAATCTTTTCAACAAAATATGTAATAATGTTAAGGATGATTTGGCAAACTTAGACACTTGCATCAAAGAATTGAGAAGATGTGTATATGGAGGAAACGAGTTATATGAGAAATGTGCCTTGTCACATGATTATATTTAGACCTTCACCACACAAATTAGAGTGAAAGAAAATGAATTGAAAAGTGTGGCCAATGAGTAAAGAAATTTAGATGCTCAAGTCATTGACTTGGAGCAAATTATTAGTAAAATACATGACGAGTGCAGAATACTAGAGGCAAGGAAAAGATATTGCAAAGATTTCTCTATTAAGAGAATATTTATCATTGAAGATAGACTAGATGAAGAAGCATCTTGATGATTATATGAAGGCTAAGGTATCTTATGAGTATTTCAATTATTCAAATTTTCAAGCCATTGAATTGACATCTTATGGCTTATGCATGCTTATCATTGTACTTGATTTAGTAAAAGGTGCATGAAATAAATGTCTAATCAATTTGAAGAGGAGTTTTTATGACTCCATTACATTGCTAACCAACTCATCAACATAGTAAAATTGAACGTAAAATCATAGTTTTTGACTTGTATATAGTTTTTGACTCACCTTTGTCATTGATGTCAAAGGGAGAGAGTTTGTATCAAAAATTGTATAGTGCATAATGTAAGGAGTAGTGTACATTGTAAAAGGAGATATAATGCATAATGTAAGGGGTAGAAAATGTCAATTAAAAGATGGTATATAAATACAAATGGTCCATATTTTGAAAATTTTGTATGGCCATGTGAAGAACTTCACATTTTATTATTTTGTAATTTTGGGACTTAGCCAAATTTTTCATATGTTGCCATCAATGAGAAAGAGGTAGACTATTGGAAATTTGGCTAGTAGGTGAATATATAAAGACTTTGAGCTTGTAATTTATGGAAAAATATATGCTATATTTAGTGAGAAGATTTTGGAATTATTTTTTGGAGGAGATAACTTAGTAAATTATCTAAGTATCATGAAGAATAATTGTCAGAAGAGACACCTTTTTTATTGAAAAAGTTCACAAAGAGAATATTGGCATGTGCATACTTGAGGGGATATAGAACATGATATGAGGATCCTATATCTCAGATTGCATGTCATATTGAGTTGTATGGATAAAACTATTGGTGATTTACCATTTACAATTATGTACAGGCAGGGCATAGCAAAGGCAAGGAAATGGTAGTTTGTGTTTAAGGAATTATTTTTTTTTACCAAAAGAATTTCTTAACTGATTAGGGACGATAGCCTAGATGTTAACCCTAACTTAGAAAAAGTCAATTTTGTGTTTTGGGACACATTTAAAGACTCGAAGGCTAAGAAGACAAAACATAAAGCTATAAAGGAAATATTTGTATATGCGAAGTTGTGAGATGTCTTTTGACATTGAAATGTACTTTTTATATGATGCAAACTTAATGTTAGAGTAGAGAAAGGAAAATATATGTGAGGTTGTGTATAGAGAGCTAGAACAGACAAAGTAGATATTGAAGATATCAACAATGTCAAGAGGTTTTTATATTTGTACCTTTTATGTACATAATATATTAAATTTTATATTCATGTTTGATAAGTGGGCTCATCTTTCCAATTTTGTAATTGTAATACCAATTCCTAACATGGTTGAGGCTTCTAACAAGGCTTAGTCCTCTATCAAGGACAAAGACACTATACAGATGTAATAGAATCCTAATAGGGTCAATATCTTTCACAATATACTTTTCATTAGTGGTTCATTTTTTGGGTACCATCCTCACCAGGGTTTTCAGTTGGTTAAGGTTTCTCTAGTTAAAAAATAATGGTGTTATGAGTTGCATTGTGTTATTATTAAGTTTACTTTTCAACTTATTAACATTTGCATGTTTTAAGGTTGTTAAAGATATTCATAGTTGGACAATAGTGACAAGAGCCATTTACAACCTATGTGATGCCACATTTTAATCCATTTCATTTAGTTTCATATTCACTTCCCTATTCCATTTTCATAATATATATATATATATATATATATATATATATATATATACATGTGTATATATATATATATATATACATGTGTATATATATACATATATATATATATATGTATATATATACATGTGTATATATATACACACACATATATATGTATATATATATGTATATATATACATATATGTATATGTATATACATATATATGTATATGTATATGTATATATATGTATATATACATATATACATATACATATACATATATATGTATATATACATATATACATATACATATACATATATATGTATATATACATATATACATATATATATATATATATATATATATATATATATAATCTATACATATATATACATATATACATATATATACATATATACATATATATACATATATACATATATATACATATATACATATATATACATATATACACACACACACATATATATATATATATATATATACATATATACACATATACATGTGTATATATGTATATATATATGTATATATACATATATACATATATACATGTGTATACATGTATATATATGTATATATATATGTATATATATATATGTATATATATATATACTATTTAATTTAGTTTAGGATTAAAATATGGAAAAATCATTATTGATTTCCTTTTACTAATCTTTATTATCGTAGCATGTTGATTTGTGGAATAGATCTTCCTATTTCTTATTTCATCACCAATAGGTTGAGGAGGAAAGGCCCATTGCTCATTATGTTGGTGATTTTTGTAGCTCAAGATTGAAATGTGTTTGATTTTTAATAGAATAAGGTTTCCTTTCAATTCAATAGTTAGTTTGAATTAGTACTTTTGCAATCTGATTAACAATGTAAATGAGTTATCAAGTTTGTATTTAATCAACCAAACTAATTCATATTGTGAATTTTTGATCTTGAACTTGTACATGAAATTGTCATTGTTAATACATAGATTATTAAGAGCTTCCTATCATATTTTTATCAAAAGATAAAATAGAAAGTCAAATCATATTTGCATTTAGAAAATTATTGTGTTATATTATTTATTCATGCATGATGTTCCTTAATTCTTCTAGATTAATTTTCATTAGATTTGTGAATTGTTATAGTTGTTATTATTATTGTTTTCATGTTTATTTATGTTTTTGATGTTCTTGTCACCATGAAGTGACAGTTCCTATCACTGGAATTTATTTAGTTTTCCATAGATTTACTTTCATCTATTGTAGTTGCATTCATAATCCCTCATCTCGCAACTAGCATCCCTTGATGGCATATTGCCTAGACACCTTTCACAAGATTATGCCTCTAGGTTGACACGTATAGACCAAGCTGAATATCATTCTAATTTATGTTAAATCTTTCTCCATTATTTGCCCTAGTATTGGCCTATCAAAATTTTTGTGGAATACTGATTCACCCTCCTCTTAGTATTTCCTAATTCTAATAGAAACAAAGTCATGATTGATTCCTAAATGAACAAGAAAAATATTAGGGTGCTTGTTTATAGAACCTTTAATTTCAATTGAAGAAGACTTATAGCCTATAATACTTATACCTACAACTGCATAAATCTTCATATTTGGAATGAAAGCTTTGGTATTTTTATTTTGGTATTATTGGGAATTGCACATACTATCATTCTTATGATGGTTCTTATGACATTTCTCACAATATGTGTGCATTCAAGGAAAATTTCGTCAGAGATGGTTTTCACCACATGTCCAACATTGAATCTTTAGTATTTCATTTTTTAAAACCTTTTAGCTATTTTAATCCTTCCTTTAGAGATTCTTCTTTAAGCAATGCTTCGATAATTTCTACTTTAATATGGGTAACTATATATATTGTATTGTTGTTGTTTCATCCAATCTATAAACTAAATAGATCTCATATTACATTATTAAAAATATATATGTTGTAGAATAAGCCTAGTGTAGGATGTATCATTATTACAAAGTATAGTTATTGGACACTAGTAACATTTAATGGACATTTTAAAACATTGCAATGTTGATCCCATATTTATTAAACATCACTAATGTTCATTTGGTGTAAATATTTGTCAGTTTCACTTCTACCCACTTGGTTGAATATCTAATATTAGCTAATGGAATGAGTATATGTGTTTTGAGTAGGAGGATTTACTAGTTGTATGATATTAAAGGCCTTTTTTTCAAATGACAATACTATTCAAGATGACATTTCATTCTTTACAATTGAATTGTTGGTTATTTGACAAATGCCACATTTGAGGGTACAACTATTGGAATATTTAAATAAAGTAAGCCACCAATGTTTGGTATGTAAAGACTTTCTTGTAGTGCCATCATCAAAATTGTGTGCTCGAAAGATGACTTTATGATATTCTTTCAAGATTCTCTTTTTCATGTCATTTTATTAGGTTGTGCTTGAAAGATGACTTTATGAGATTCTTTCAAGATTCTCTTTTTCATGTCATTTTATTAGGCTTTCATATAACACTCCAAGAGAACCTACAAAGTGAAGGAAAATTAAGTGACATGTAGCTTATGCAATGGAAATAGGAGCAACTCACAATCTCACTATCAATTATATACATATATATATATATATATATATATATATATATATATATATATACATGTATATACATGTATATACATATACATGTATATACATGTATATGTATATACATGTATATACATGTATATGTATATACATCTATATATGTATATACATCTATATATGTATATACATATATATATGTATACATATCTATATATGTATATATATGTATATATTTATATACATATATATATATGTATATACATATCTATACATATATATATATATATATACATATATATATATATGTATATACATATATATATGTATATACATATCTATACATATATATATATATATACATATACATATATATATATATATATATATATACATATACATATATATATATATATATATATATATATGATCATTGATAGTGAGATTGTGAGTTGCTCCTATTTCCATTGCATAAGCTACATGTCACTTAATTTTCCTTCACTTTGTAGGTTCTCTTGGAGTGTTTATTTCAAATAATGAGCCAAGTTAATGAAACATGGAACAATTTCTAGTAATCTATATGAATCTCAATGATATTCCTCTATGTTTAAATATTTCTAAGTTGCATTCACTTTTGGGTCAAACACACACACACACACACACACACACACACACACACACACAGAGGGAGAGAGGGAGAGAGAGAGAGAGAGATGCTTAAATATTTGTAAGTTACATGCATTTTTGTTCTCTCTCTCCCTCCCTCCCCCCCTCTCTCTCTCTATATATATACACATATCTATACATACATACATACATACATATGTGTATATATATGTACATATACATATATACATATACACATACATACATACATCCACACACACACATACACACGTGTGTGTGTGTGTGTGTGTGTGTGTGTGTGTGTGTACACATGCATAGATGTATGACCATTCCACAATTCTGTGGCTCTTGTCTAGTTATAACATATGTTGTGATTTTTTTTTAATGCAAACAAGGGTCAAGAAATTGGTCAATATGAGTTGATGCTAATAAAACAAGATCTCTAAAAAGTGCATCAATGATACCCATAGTCTTATAAGATATTATGCCAACCCACTTTAAGAAAAGTCTTTTTCTACATCACATGATATCTTATCTCACACCAAGTGAATTTGTGGCACCTCTTTCATAGTGTGATTGGGAAAATAGATCTATTGTGAAGTTTATAACGCTTCCAATGTATCATCCCCCTTATTTTCCATGACCACTAGCTACTTGCAAATGTATTCCCATCACATTTTACGATGATACATTATGATGTTTGGAATACTTCCTACGTTAATTTTTATAATGATTAATTGCTTGCTAATATTTTCCCATCAAATTCTAAGGTGAGGCATTGGTATGTTTCCCTATGGAGTACCTTCATTATTTTCTTTGGCATTAGCTACAGTGCAACATATTTGCACTGGTCAAAATGCATCATGATATGCCCATGCTCCATGCCTCCCATGACATGCTTTGTATTCTCTGACACCCACTATCATTTCCATACGGTATGTTTGTCACCTGTTATCTATGGCAATGCTTGTTTCAACTATTTTAAGGAATTTTTTTATTTTTAAAATTATTATGTTTAGATTGTTGTTAAGTCCATATGATAATTATATTGTTAAGTTTATATGATATTAATTATGTTTACATTGGTGTAAAATTTTAAAATTTTAGTATATAATAAATATTAGTTATTTTAGATTGGTAAATAGAATTTGATATATTTTTATTATAATAATTATATTGTTAATTTTTTTATTTCAAATATTTAGTAATAAAGAAATAAAATAAATATTATTTATTTTATATAACTAAGAAGTTTTTTAAATTAAATTTTAGTACATAATAATATAATAAATATTAGTTATTTTAGATAAATAAATAGAATTTGATATATTTTTATTATAATATATATATATATATATATATATATATATATATATATATATATATATATATATTTTAAATTTTGAATATTTAGTAATATAGAAATAAAATAAATATTGTTTATTTTATATAAGTAAGAAGTTTTTTATGGATAAAATAGTAATTTGAGAGATAAAATTAAATCAATTAATTATTATATTCATTATATTATGAAATTCAATCAATAATTTTGTACATTAATAAATAAATTAATATTTTAACATAATTATATTTAACATATTTAAGATTTTTAAATGATTTTTAAAAAGAAAATAATTTTAAAAATTGAAATGAAATAATTTAAAATTAATAATTATAAAAAATAAATAAATATAATTTTTTTTCTTTTATAAATACAACATAAAAATATATATGTTTTTCAACTTGTTTGTTTTTTAATATGATGTTTATATGTTGTCTCCATTGTCTAGTAATAATAGTTCCAAATTTATTTATCAAACTTATTTAATGACAACAAACTAAGTAATTATCAATTTTTTGAAAAGAAAAATTCATAAGACAACCATGTTGAATATAATTTCTTAGATAGTTATCCTACTTAATCATTTCATCTTATATATTATGTATCTTGTCATCTTATTTTCTTTTCCAAAATCTTTTGCAATAACAATTAGAACAGTTGAATACCTTTAGAATACAATTATATTGTATAATTAATTTATTTTAAAATGTTTAAAATTATTTTATTGAATTTTAAACTAGACTAATAAAATATAATAAAATATAATTTGAAATCAACGACTTAATCTTATATTCTCATTCAATTTTAAAAAAAAAGTTCTTAAAATTTTATTATATTTCCCCTTATCTAAAATCAATAATTTTTATTTACTTATATGCACTAAAAATTTAAAACTTACAACAATACAAAATATAATACCAAAAACTATCTATTTGATTTTTACGTTGAGAGGCATTCTATACAATGGTAGCACAAATGCCCAATATGGTAATATGCCAAGATTCCTTGTCAATAAAAAAGAAAAGGGAGTAGTTACAAACTTTTATTTTAAATTAAAAACATTCCCAAAATAATAGCTGACCAACATAAAAAACAATTAAAAAATTTCCAAAATAATAGCTAGAAAAAATAAGAGAAATCCAAATAGAGCCTAAAATAATAGGACCCAAAAAAATAGGCACCTAACAATTATAAATAAATCATTTTTAAAAAAAATAAAATAAATAAATAAATAAATAATTTAAAAAAAATGAAAAAAATTATCTTCTACAATTGATATTAAATAAAAATAAAAAGTAGAGGTTAGCATTATCATATGATTATACTATTCTTTTAAAATTGCATATATTCTTTTAAAAAATTTGGAAAAAAATTATAAGAAAAAACTTTTAAAAAAATTGAATTAAAAAAAAAAAAAATGAAATAAACAAAATAAATGAAAGCAATATAAAGTCACGGGCTATGGTGGTAACAACTGCTATTGTTAGTGGTAGTTACTGTCATAGAAACCTGCGCATGGGGTGGCAGGGGTGGTAGCCCATCACCTCATCATTTAATTTTTTTTTTTTGACCAATAACGGATGAGGACGTGTAGGACATTCAATGTTTTTATTTATTTTTAATTTCATTTTATAATAACACCTTGTTAGCGTTTCTAAATTATTATTTTTTAATTTTGAATTTGACTGGAGAGTGAAGGAGTTGAAATTGAAGGGTTTTTTAGTGGAAATTGAAGGGTTTCTTAGTGGATAATGAAGAGTCTTTTCATGGGAGATAAAGAGTTATTTCTCTCATTATAAAACACTCATCTCCTTTCATTTTTGCTCTGCATTCATAGAAGAATAGATTTGCAGAGAAAGACAAGTTTTGAGTAAAGCTTTCATTATTCTTGAGACGTAGAATAAACTTTGTTTAGGAAGAAGAGAGGAAGATAAATCATTTGGAGAAGCATTCCAAATTTGAAGATCAACAAGGAGATCAAAAAGCAAAGTAAGTTTTTTCTTAATGTTTTTTTTTTTTTTTTTTTTTTTCTATTAAGTTTTATTTTGCATTTAGATTACTATCTGCATTTATAATAGTAGTTACACTATTTACATTTAGTTGTATTTTATTTTTTAAATGAGATTTCTTAATTTTTACATTGTTGTATTCAAAAATTACATTTGAATGTTTCATTCATTATTTATATATAGTTGCATGTTATATATTTAGATATGATTTGTGTAGATTATTGCTTTTTCATATATTTTCAATGTATTTTTTAGATTAATATTGTATATTTTTTCTGTAATATTTGATATGGATGGCAATGCCGGCATATCAAATTTTTTTTTTTTAAAATAGTGATTTATAAATTTAATGATTACTATTTTGATTTACAAAAGTAATTTGATTTATAATAGTAATTTGAGTAAGATTAGTATATTGATTTAGATTACTATTCTGAATTAGATTACTATTTCGATTATAATAGTTTTGTAATTTACATTTAGATTATAATTAATCTTTACATATTAATATTTGAAAAGTGGATGACAATGCCGCCATTTTCCAAATATTTTATTAAAGTACCAATTTATTTATTTTTAAATAAGAAAAATCAAATTTATACTTTTAATTTTGTTACTTGACAATTAGAGTAACCATATATTTATTTTAATTTATGCCTATACTTTATATGCAACTTTAAAATAATAAATATTAACTTTTAGGCATCAATCTTTGAAAAGTGGAAGGCAATGCCGTCATTTTCTAAATACTATAATAGTAAGCAATTTATTATAATGTTAACTATATCTAAAAATATTTGTATTGTTTTAATTAAGATTAGTATATTGATTTAGATTACCATTCTGAATTAGATTACTATTTCGATTATAATAGTTTTGTAATTTACATCTAGCGATTAAAATTAATCTTTACATATTAATATTTGAAAAGTGGATGACAATGCTGCCATTTTCCAAATATTTTATTAAAGTGCCAATTTATTTATTTTTAAATAAGAAAAATCAAATTTATACTTTTAATTTTGTTGCTTGAAAATTAGAGTAACCATATATTTATTTTAATTTATGCGTATTTTTTATATGCAATTTTAAAAGAACAAATATTAACTTTTAGACATATAATCTTTGAAAAGTGGAAGGCAATGCTGCCATTTTAAAAATATTATAATAGTAAGCAATTTATTATAATGTTAGCTATATCTAAAAATATTTGTAATGTTTCAAAAGTGGATGACAATGCTGCTATATATTTTTATTAAAGTATCAATTTATTTATTTCTAAAAAAATAAAAGTAAATTTATACCATATATTTATTTTAATTTATGTTTATTTTTTATATGCAATTTTAAAAGAATAAATATTCGATTTTAGGAATCAATCTTTGAAAAGTGGAAGACAATGCCACCATTTTTTACATATTATAATAGTAAACAATTTATTATAACATTAGTTATAACTAAAAATATTTGTAATGTTTCAAAAGTGGATAGCAATTCTACCATATTTGAAACATTAGAATGCAAATATTTCATAGAATAATAAATATTACTTTGTTTACATCTATGTAACCATATGCATTTAATTATGAACATTTTACAAATATTTAACTTTGTATTGAGGATTGATTTATATGTTTATAATGAAATAATCAAATACTTTTTAAAAAATTGCGTTAATGCTAAAGGTATAAATAAAACATGAACTTCAATTATGGGATGAAAGTTGAAGTTCGTTCTAATGAAGATGGTTTCCAAGGAGCATGGTTCCCTAACACTATTATTGGACATGTGGCCAATGCTCCCAGGCCTAAGTTTTTTTGTTCAATATGATAATTTTATAATTGATGAGTTCACACAAGAACCCCTTGTAGAGGAGCTTTTTCTAGAGGATATTAGACCTAGACCTCTAATTGTTTCTCTTCCATGGTACATCCCATTGGATTTGGCAACAGATGTTTTCAAGAATATTTCTCGGTGGTTAGGCATTGTTGTTGATAAGTTTAAGTCTCCACTTAGTTGATGACAATTTTACAAAGTTTACTTTCCACATACTCAAACTCTTCAACCCTATTCTCGAGTGCAGTTACGTTGATCTCATGAATGAGTTAACAGAAGGTGGATACTAACACAATGGTACCAAATATGTTATTGATTTTTTTTAGTAGAGGTCAACATCTATTTTGGTATTAGTCTATTGTATTGGAAAATGGGAATTCATTGTCTCATAAAGTGGATTACCTATTCTTTTTGGTGTTGGCATTTTGTATTGCAAAGTTTGACATCATGTATACATTTGTTTTGCAATAAAATGTCTTTTCGACCATTCTTTATAAAAATGATGTATCCAAGGTTTTCATAAATAAAATAATTAATTTACATGATGTATCCAATGTTTTCATAAATAACAAATCATTATATATATTCATGTTTGTATATTTCTTTAACAAACTGAATTTTCATAATCTTTTAATGTATTCTCTTATTTATTGTTCATAATTCCTTTGTTTCTTCTTTATTAATATGATTTTCAAAAATCTTTAAATCTTTAAATTATTTGTCTCCATTCACGGATAGTTTGGTTTTACTCATTTTAAATGTTAATTTTCTTCATTCATGCAAACTTTATATATAAATTGAACTACTAAATAAAGTATCCCTTAAATAAATCATATATACATTCTAATAAATGAAGTTTACTAATTTATATGATTTATATGGCAAACTATTTAGTGTCATGAAATATATATCTTAATTCACTAATATTATTTTTGTACTAGCTATGGTGAGACCTATGTTAAATTTTGAATTAGAGGAGGCAAGAAGAGAATACCAAAGGCAATATCAAAGATAATATCGTAGAGAATACCATAGACGTCAACAAAAACAACAAAAAACAAAAAATGAAAGAGAACAACAAAGAATAAAATTAAACCAAGGAAATAGGCAAAGTTATGGTAGAAGAAGGTCTGAAGTGTTAGTTGCACAACTAAAAACTGATGAAAGAGAGCACATAAATGTACAAAGAAACAATCGTCGACATACTTTTGAGAGGGTCCTTCTAGATGCACAAAGGTGTGAAGTACAACATGTTGAAGTGCAACCAAGTGACATACATGAGTGTCCTATAGATGCAAACAATTAACTAAATGTTGAGTATGAAGGTCCTCTATCTATAGAACGTGTCCCAGAAACACCACAACATGGAAGTCAAATCCATGTGAATGATGAATTAGAAGGTGATAGAGAAAACATGCCCAAGATAAATGGTATGCTTCAATCCAAATTTAGAAGATTCCAAATGCAATTTAGATATTAGATAGATAGTTTGAAAACACCAAATATGTGCTATTTTTGTCAAGATTCATATGCAGGAATGCAAGTATATCACACCACTGAGGGTCCAATATGCAATAGGTGTCATCAAGAGATAGGAATTCATAGGTTTTCATCTTCAAATAATATGGATCTGGGATAACAACCACAAGAGCTTGCAAATTTAACTCAAATTGAAGAGATGTTGATTGCATGTCTAAACCCTATATTACAAGTTACACATGTAACTGGTGGTTAGTATAGGTATAAAGGACATACCATTAGTTTTCCTCAGCATGTTAAACAACTATCAAAAGTCTTGCCATACACAGTTGATCATTTACCAATCATTATTGTTCGAAGAAGGGATCAATGTGGTACACGATATAACTTTATTATGAATAGGGATCATGTTTATAGAGCATTGAAATACAAAGTTGAAAATGATAAAGTTTATGTAGATGTTAGGATAGATGAAAGTTCTTTTGATGACCTACCTAAAAATATGGATGAGAATATTTTTCATAGATTAAAGACAGTGCACATGGAGTTTGATTCTAATGCAAATGAAGTTGTATTCCTAGGTCCTCTCATGGAGACAAATGAAGGTAATATAATTGAGCACACAAACTCATTGGCTTCAAGGCCACCTAATGCTCGAAAAATGGAATTAATTTATGCTTGGGTTAATAATCCTGATGTAGTTATGTCTACTTTAATTGAGTGGCCATCTATAGGTGCATCACCTATCAATGAGTATGTCACATCTGGGTTGTTGGATATGGATTCCCCAACATTATTTCCAAATGGAAGTTGTGATTGGTTAGAGCCTAGAATGAAATGGGTATACTTGCATGAATTTGTAAAGCATTTCATCAAATATAGGGATCACCACTTCGGAAAACATCCATGGTTTCTAGGTATTTTGTGCAGAACATGGTAATGAGTCATCATGCACAAAGTTCAACATCTATTTTTGAAAAAAAGAAGCTTTTAGGAAATGCCAATAACTATTAATGAATTGCGTGAACATATGGAGAATATGCCTCATAATAATCTCACAAATAGGCTAATGTGGTTCGAAACAAATCAAAGAGGAACAAGATCATATTGGGAAAAATGCAAAGCAAAATTAACTAACTTGCTTGACCAACTTGGCACACCTTACAATTTTCTTCACATTAAGTGCAGTGGATATGCAATGGCCTGATTTACATGCACTAATGCCCAGTACAACACCTATTGATCCACAAGAGGCTCAAAGATGGAGAAGATAGAATATCATCAACTATCTGCATATAGTCATTTATTACATGCACTTAAGGAATACAATGTTCATGAAATAAATACTTGAAAAAGGTATGAAAGTAAAGGACTTTTGGTGTAGATATGAGTGGAAACATTGTGGTTCACCTCATGTTCACAACTTCTATGGTTCAAAGGGGCACCAAATATGGACACTATTAATTGGCCAAATGAGGATGAATGAAAAAGTGTTGAGAGATATTTTGACTCCATTATTCATGCATGGAATCCTAGACTTGATCCGCATCAAAGAAATATAAGTGCAAGTTCCATATTATAAATGAGTTAAATATTAATATGTGTTTCTCACCTCTATCCAATAGAATAATATATGAATTATCATTTATAGGTCTTCAAGAATTTTGGTTAGCATCCATGCCTGAAGAATACAACACAACTCTCTAAGATTGATATAGACCAGGATTATGAACAGATACTCAATTGTGTTGAAAGACACACTGTTTGTAAGGAGGGAGCATGCCTTCGTAAAAAAAAGAGGAAGAATGGTTTGTAGGTTAATCAAATTCAAAAAAATTACGTTTAAATTTTCTATTTCACATTTTTTAAAAAGTTGGATTAACAAGATATGTATTCATCAATGCTTTAGGTATAATGCTCCTTGGCAATTAAATTTGGAGGGGTCAAAGTTATACACCAATGTAGAATTGGGTGAGAAAAAATTTGAACCAGCAAGAAATGATGAGAAAGTTAATACACACAATCGGTACATGTTCTACAATTATGGAGGGCTAATGTTGATTGGAAACTTGTCCTTTCAAGACATGCAATTATCAAATATATTGCAAAGTATGCAACAAAAGTAGAGAGAAGCTCTTAAACATATCAAAAAATGTTGATGTGTCTTTCAAATCTTGAAAATCCTGATGATTTAGCATCACGGGAATATATAAAGCTTTTAATGGAGACAGTTATAGAAAGTGATATTGGAGCTCAAGAAACATGTCATATGTTATTAGAACTTTTGTTGGTGGAGTGTAGCAGAAAGTTTGTTAATTGAAATGTCTCACGTGAAGTTTTCAAACCCATGGTAATAAATGATGATGGAAATGAGGAAAAACTCACAAAATCTTTTGTTGATGGTTATAAAACAAAACCACTTTGTATGGAAGGTATTAGTTTGATTGATTTAGCAAGGTCCTAGTTGTATAATCCTAAAAGAAGAGGAGATAATAAATGGGGGCCATGAAAGAAAGAAGCTATTATTAGAGTTTTTCTTAGGTATTTTTCTATTCCTCCATGAGATTCTACTAAGTGGATGGACTTTTGTTTTCTTGAGTTGTTACTATATAAACCTTTTCGTAATGTCGAGAGAGACATTGGTCATGATGATGATACTATAGTAGCAAATTGGGACTCACTCAACTATAATCCTTGGCATGTCCAAAGACAAGAACATGCACAAGATAATGAACCTTCAAGTGATTCAAATATAGAAGATAATGGAACCATTCAGAAAAATACTACTAAACATGAGTGGGAAATAATATCTGGGTTATATTGTGGTCAACATATGCCAGTTTCTAAAATTGACATGTTGGGAAGAAGAGATATTGATAGAAATACAAATTGGTGTAGTGAATATCAAAGTGAAGAGGAGACAATCAAAGCAATAAATTTCCAACTACCATTAAGGTTGGCATGGGTGTTGACTATTCACAAATCTCAAGGGCTAACTCTTTCAAAAGCCACAATTGACATAGGTCCAAGAGAAAGAGTAGGATTGACATTTGTGGCCATATTTCATGTTAAGTCACTAGAAGGTTTGAGGATAATGCCACCCTTTACATATGACCACTATGAGAAAATGAAAAGTGGGAAACGACTTTCAAAGAGAAAAGTAGAGGAGTGTAGACTAAGAAGTCTTGAAAATCATTGATGTTTTCAAACATATTATTTAATAATAAAGATTTATTTGTTTTACTACATTATGTGATCACCACCGTGAACTATTATGTTGATATTCCTATTATGTACACTAATAGTTCATATTCCACAGTTAATGACAACTATAATTGGATGTGCTCAATCCAACATGATAACCTTATTATTTGCACATTTTAATGGTTGCAAGTAACATTAGGCTGAAATTTCACTATACTAATTCTCTAATTTATAAATTTAGCTATGATCATCAATTGGGTCCTCAAATTAAGGTAGCTATAATATTAATTCAAATTATAAAGACATTCTTCGATTGAAATAAATCATAATGATTGTGCTTCATGACTTTTAACTAATACATTGGTACTCAATATTTGAAAACTATGTTTGTTTATTCTTCACTATCCATGAATGGTCATAATATTAACATGTTTCAATACCCAAATTTTCATTACAAATTTTAATACTTGTTTGGTTTTTATATTCATTTTCTCCACAATTGGTTATACTAAGTGACCTATTATGTTTTTTCAAAACCATTATTGATTTAAAATTAATATCCCTCTGATTAAGTATACATTTGTTCTTTTTATTATATTGGTGCTAATGCTTTCTAATTGGTGTTAATGCTTTCTAAATTGTTTTCCATGATTTTTTTTAGGCATGGCAGCCTCTGATAGATAGTTAAGCATTGTCGACATGAGCCCAACTTCTTCTATATAATCAAATCATATTTTTGAGACAGAGTTTCAGAAGTGTGCATGAATAATTAAACGATATTGTACAACTATGGTAAAAGCACTTGAGAATGCATCTTTATCTACTGATCATGTACAAGAGATAGAGATAATGGAGATGGAAGATGTTGCCAAATATGTACGCAACACATCTACAAAAGTAGATGCATTTCCACCCATGATGAAAGAGGTCTGTGATGATCATATTATGAACAAAGGTCATAATACAATTTTAATCTCTGAAGAATATGTGATGTGCTTACATCATTATGAAGAACTATACACATGGTCCATATGATGATTTCACATCTTTCAATTTTTCACTTATTACTTTATCTAGATAATTGTACTAGGAGATGTAGTTCTCCTTTCATCTATGTATTAGAATAATAAATAAACAATTTAACTTTTTAGCTCAAATTCTTCTCAACTATACTTGGAAATATTTGAAACGCTTTTCTTTGACCTTTGTATTTGTATTATTAAAATGTTTACATGAGATATATCATTAATAGATTGATTATTAAATTATGTATAAAATTGATGTGTAATTTCTAACTATTAACCTACTTTAGAAAGCATAATATTCATTTTATATTCATTTTAAGTGCAATCATTACCTCAATAACATTTAGTAGTCCTTCATTGTACACTATTCATGCTAAGCATAATTAACATTAATTAATGGTCTATTTATAAATAGAACTAATAATATTATAAAACTACATGAGGAACATTGTAATCCTTATATTGCTGTATTATGCTAAGAGGCATGTGTAACGAGAATAAGCTACCCTCCTAAATGTAACTCTAAACGTAATAGTAACTATAACTCTAACTGTGGTCCTACTTTTACCCCTAACCCTAATCCTAACCATAATTCTAATGCTTTGTCTACCCCTAACTCAAGCTATAACCCTAATTGTAACCTAGAATTTAACCTTAACTCATATTCTAACCCTAACCCTAACCCTTACCCTAACCCTAACCCTTTCTCTACCCCTATCTCTAACCCTAACCCTAACCCTAACCCTACCCCTACCCCTATCTCTACCCCTAACACTAACTGTACCTCTAACCATGGTCCTACTTTCCCCTAACCCTAATCCTAACTCTAATTTTGACTCTAACCCTAACTCATATTCTAACCATAAAACTAAACCTAACCCTAATCCTGACCCTGACCCTAACCCTAACCTTTTATGTACCCCTATCTCTAACCCTAATTTTAATCCTAACCTTAACCTTGACCCTATCTCTGACCCTAACCCTAACCCTAACCCTAACCTCAATCCTAACCCTAACCCTAACTCTAATCCTAACACTAACCCTAACCCTACCCCTACCCTTAACTCTAACCCTAAATCTAACTCTAACTCTAGATATAACTCTACCATAATTATAATATAACCCTAACCATAACCCTAAACCTAACTTTAATGCTGACTAAAATCCTAACCCTAACCCTAACCCTAACCTTAACTCTATCCTTAACCTCGAATCAAACTCATACCTTAACCTTAACCCTGATCTAACTCTATATATAACCCTAACTCAATATATAAACCTAACCCTAACCATAACCCTAAATCTAACCCTTTCTCTACCCCTTTGTCTAACTCCAACTGTAATCATAACTATAATCCTACCCTACCCTTAACTCTAACCATTAATCTAACTCTACCATAATTATACTTTAATATTAACCCTAGACCTAACCCTAAATCTAACCTTAAACTTGACTCAAAACTCTAACCTTAACCCTAACTCTAACATTAACCCTAACTCAAACCCTAACTATAATATTGAATCTATTTGTAACTCTAACCCTAACCCTAACCATAATTCTAACCCAAACTCTAACTGTAAGTGTAACTCTATCTCTAACTATAACCCTAACTCAAACTATAACCCTAAGTCAAACTCATGCTCTAACCCTTAACTTGACCCTAACTTGGACCATAACCCTAACCCTATCCTAACCCTTTCTCTACCCCTAGCTATAACCCTAAGCCTAACCCTAACTCTAATCCTAACCTTAACCCTAACTCTAATCCTAACACTAACCTTAACCCTACTCCTACCCCTACCTCTAACTGTAAATCTAACTCTACCATAATTAGACTCTAACCTTAACTCTAACCTTAACCCTAACTCAAATTCTTACGCTAACCTTGACCCTGATGCTAACTTTATATATAACCCTAAGTCTATATATAAATATAACCTTAACGATAACCTTATGCCTAACCATTTCTCTAACTCTAACCCTAACCCTAACCTTGACTGTAACCCTGCCCCTACCTCTAATTGTAGCACTAAATCTAACTCTACCATAATTGGACTTTAACCCTAATTGTAATTGTAACCCTAAGGCTAACTCTAACCTTAACCTTGACTTCAAACTCTAACTCAAACCCTAACTCAAACCCTAAATCTAACCCTAATCCTAACCATAATTCTTATGCTCTTCCTACCCCTACCTCAAACTATAACCCTAACCCTAACTCAAACTCTAACCCTAACAATAATTTTAACCCTAAACCTAACCCTAACCCTAACCCTAACTCTAATTCTAACCTTAACCCTAACTTTAATCCTAACACTAACCCTAACCCTAACCCTAACCATACCCCTAACCTTAACTCTAAATCTAACTCTAACTATAAGTCTAACTCTACCATAATTAGACTCTAATCATAACCGTATCCCTTAGTTTAATCTTGACTAAAACCCTAACCCTAACTCTAACCTTAACCCTAACTCAAAACTCTAACCCTAACCTTAACTCTTACTTTAATCTTGACTAAAACCCTAACCCTAACTCTAACCTTAACCCCGATTCAAAACTCTAACCCTAACCATAACACTTACTTTAATCTTAACTAAAACCCTAACCCTTATTCTAACTCTAATTCTAACTCTAGCTCTAACTCAAATCCTAACTCTAATTCTAACCCTAACCCTAACTATATTTGTAACTTGAACCTTAATTCTTACCCTTGTCCTTATCCTAACCCTAACCCTAACACTAACACTAACACTAACTAACTCTAATTCTAAACCTAACCCTAACTCTAACCTTAACAATAGTCATAATCCTAAAAATAGCCCTAGCCCTAGCCCTAACCCTAACCCTAACCCTAACTCTAATTGTAACTCTAATCCTGACCCTAACTCTAGCTCTAATTGTACCCCTAACCCTAACCCTAACTCAAATTAAAACCCTAACCCTAACCCTAATTTAAATCTTAATGCTAACCCTAACTCTATTTCTAACCCTAACCCTAACCATAACTCTACTCTTGAATATAACATTTTATGTAACAATATCCTTAAAATAAAACTGAATCAAAGTGATGCAAATAAACACTATATATAGAATTTAAAAAAAAATGTTGAAGAATAAATTTATAGTAAGTTTATACTACTACAATTTTATAGTAAGTTTATACAACTATATTTAAAAAGAAATAAATAAATCAATACTAACTTTATCAAAAATAGAAAAACTAAAAAATACTTTTCCTGTTGCACTGCGACTGCCACTAGCTCTTATATATAATGTACATGCACACACACACACACACACATATATATTTCATCAAGAGTAATTGTTCTCGAGGTACCTATTTTCATAAATCCCAATTGCAATTAAAATAACCTTGGAATTAAATGAAAATAGGCACCTCGAAAACGATTACTCTCGACAATATATATATATATATATATATATATATATATATATATATATGAGCTAGTTTTATTATTTTTTTACTAAATAACATTTTAAACGTAACAATCTATTCAAGTGAAACTTACATATATATAAAAGCTGGTTTTTTTTTTTTTTACTACATAACATTTTAAACATAGGCACCTCGAAAACGATTACTCTCGACAATATATATATATATATATATATATATATATATATATATATATATATATATATATATATATATATATATATATATATATATAAGAGCTAGTTTTATTATTTTTTTACTAAACATTTTAAATGTAACAATCTATTCAAGTGAAACCTACATATATATAAAAGCTGGTTTTATTATTTTTTTACTACATAACATTTTAAACATAAGCACCTTGAAAACGATTACTCTCGACAATATATATATATATATATATATAAGCTAGTTTTATTATTTTTTTACTAAATAACATTTTAAACGTAACAATCTATTCAAATGAAACCTACATATATATAAAAGCTGGGTTTTTTTTATTTTTTACTACATAACATTTTAAACATAACAATCTATTCAGGTGAAACCTACATCTAAAGTTCGTTGTGGACAGAGAAAGTTCGAACCATAACATGAAATTTGAGATTCTTAAAAAATTACTTAAGTGGTATGCATATCTTACGACATTAAAAACTTACTTAAGTGGTATGCATATCTTACGACATTAAAAACTTACTTTCATAACTGTGAAAGTGACAAGCCTAGATACGAACATTATCTCAGAGAGAAGGGACGGAGAGGGGCATGTCATGGGAATGGGATGCAGCATGGGGCAGACTGGTGCAAATATGTTGCACCGTAGGTCTAATTACATGCTGAAGCATGGCATAGCGATTTATGCTCATCCCAAGACGAAAGGGTGTTTTAATGACACTGGGTTGTGTTAGAACTTGACGGTTTAGTGCCTGTTTTCCCCCACTTTCAGCTGATCCCGTAAACTTTGGAATGGATTAGCACGGACACGATGACAACGTGGAAATCCCACGCGGGAACCCGGGCCCATTGTTTTGGTATATGGTGTAATAAACGTTTTGGGTTACCTGCACGCTTCAGCTGATTACGTCTGCTGGTCAACATCCCAGACAACTGTTTTAAAATGATCACAGCTAAGCCTGCCGTATGACAAGAAACACTCTCCCTCCTCTGCTGGCTGTAACTCCGCGTGCAACAAAACCCAACCACCCTTTAATATCTAAATACAAAGCGCGCTCCAACTCATCCGCTACTTCAACAACTCTGTCTCAAGTGTGAAATTTCTGGCCACTTTCCATTCCCTCACTCTAGTGCCTATATATATATACATGAATCCCATTCACTCTCCTCATTAGCCATCATCTTTCGGCACTTGAATCACACTATTACAACTGCTGCATTGTCCCTGCAAGTTTCCAATGGATCTGTTTCCATCTTTACTGCTCCTAACCCTTCTTCTCTCCTCCTCCCACCTTGTTTCTGCTGATTTCTACAGCGACTTCGAAATCACATGGGGAAACGACCGTGCTAAGGTTCTCGACAATGGCCAACACTTGCAGCTCACTCTCGATCAGTCCTCTGGTATTTTTCATTCATCTCTTTTGCTGACTGCTTCTATACATGTGTGTGCGTGTTCTTTAAGGTATGATGAACCGATTCTTATCTCCTCCTCTGCCTCTCTTGTATGGAAACAGGATCAGGGTTCCAATCGAAGAATGAATATCTCTTTGGCAAAATTGATATGCAAATCAAGCTTGTTCCTGGTAACTCCGCCGGAACTGTGACTGCATACTATGTAAGTCTCTCTCCCTCCAATTCATTCTTTATTCGGAGTAGTCGGGTATCTGTATTGTAGTGGGAATTTGAGCATCACCTAATAAAATGTTCATGTTCTGCTTCAGCTCTCCTCGCAAGGGGCTAAACACGACGAGATAGACTTCGAGTTCCTGGGGAATCTTTCGGGGGATCCGTACATAATGCACACCAATTTGTTCGCTCAGGGCAAAGGCAACCGCGAGCAGCAGTTCTACCTCTGGTTCGACCCCACCGCAGACTTCCACACCTACTCCCTCCTCTGGAATCCCAAACAGATCATGTGAGTTGATATTAGATGCCCTCTTTGGCCTGGCCCTCCTGCTTTTTTAACATCCTTAATAATGCGTATTTCTGATATTGTGCAGGTTTTCCGTGGATGGAACGCCAGTGAGAGTGTTCAAGAACAGCGAGGATTTGGGCGTTGCATATCCGAAGAATCAGGCAATGAGAATATATTCGAGCCTCTGGAACGCCGACGAGTGGGCCACCAGGGGCGGTGCAGTGAAGATCGACTGGAGCAAATCCCCATTTGTGGCGTCTTATGCAAACTTCAAAGCGGAGACATGCTCTGCCTCCTCTGATTGCTCTGTGAATTCATGGTACGCTGCAGAGGTGTTGGAGTCGAGCGAGCAGCAGAAACTGGAATGGGTGAGGAAGAATTACATGATTTACAATTACTGTACAGACAGCAAGAGGTTTCCACAGGGATTCCCCGTTGAATGCGCTCGCTAGAGTTTCAACTGAGTTCAAAGGATCATCCTACACCAAGTTTCACCGATTTCTTTTATTCCTTCATTTTTTCGTACCAATTTTCCAGCCCAAGAGGCCATACTTGTAACGATTGAAATCTTTACCCAAGTAAATTTATATTTTCGAAAGTCTTTTTGATCCTCTGCTGCCATCGAAAGAGCTTTAATTTGTTCATTTCCACTCTGGCCCGCCGAGGAAGAAATTCTAATTCCGGATGATGCATAATATAATTACTCCGCAATGTGTCTTCTTACAATGGCAATTAGATGTTCGAAAAGCAATCTCTTTCCTCGTAATACATGTTGGAAATGTGCAGCTTCAACAAACTCGTTCATGGGATCTTACACAGAGAAAAACGATCTCTCTACTTGGGATACATGTTACAAATGTACCGCTTCAACAAACTGATCGCATGGAGAGGTGAAACTAAATCTTGTTGTTTGAAAAAGTTGAGTGTGCCTATAATCAAGTAGCATGCTTGCTTGACTGATTCAACGACTTAGTAAGATCAAGCGAGTACCTGTTAAATCGTTTCGAAAAGCTCGAAGCATAATTGGGGATAATTTAATAACAAGGGCTGCAGGGAAGGGCAACATAGTTCCTGCCAAGGGTAGGTGATTTAGTCGGAAATATGAAGGTATTTCTGATATGGAAAAAATTGGCAGAAAAGTTGTCTTTGAGAAATCTAATCTTGTTTTCTTTAGTAAGAACACAATTGACAACTTATAAAGCAGACTCTGCTTGAATACTGGAAAGGTAGACGTGCTAAAGTTTCTAGAACAATGTCATGCCCTACGCATATAATCTAAAAAGTCAACGAGGCAATGCATGCATAAACAAGGCAATCTGCTCTACCAATCGCTTACATTCAGATAACTTCTTTTCTCCTTGGAATAAAGTTCTGAATTGGGATAGCTCATTAAGCACCATGTCAAAAATGTATGTCTGTTTCATCATTTCTGAGTTTCTCAGTAGAAATTACAAAATACATTTTCAAAACATTTCTGAATTTCTCAGTAGAAATTACAAAATATATTTTCACACAGTTAGAGATGAGGAAAGCCCTGTTTCACATGATTCTTCGCTCTATCTGATTTACTAAATCATAAAAGCAGGTTGTAAACATATTCTTAAGAAACTTACAAGAATTATAAGAATCATACACATGATTCTTCACTCTATCTGATTTACTGAATCATAAAAGCAGGTTGTAAACATATTCTTAAGAACTTATAAGAATTATAAGAATCATACACATGCTAATTGGTAAAAACATAAATTGTAATTTTATAAGTACTAGAAATGAGACAGATTTTTTTTTTTGTAAGTACTAAAAATGAGACACAGAATTTTTTTGATTATTAAGAATGAGGGATAATATCTGAATTGATATTCCTTTTAGGTGATAAAATCTAAATACAATGTTCTCTCTGAAGCCTAAGCCATTGAATTCCAGTAAACTTTGTTAGTAGAAATGGAAGATCATCTCGCATATACACAACTAATGGTAAGAATTACATCGCCATTCATTTTCTGTATTTAGAGTGAGGGACGGACATTGTAGGTTGGCCCAGCCTCGAAATAAGTTTGATATAGTTCTCATGATTCTTCAATCTATCTAGTTTAATAGATTGAATGATAGAAAATATTCACATCAGCACTCAGTTGAGGCATACAGTAAAAGCACCATTTTTCTTGGTCTACATAGTGGGAGTAAAATCTGGACTATGAGTGATAAAAGTTAAGTATGATTCTTTCCCATACAAATCATTGAATTTCTCAAAACCGCAACAGTACAAATGAGAATCCATTCAGTTGGCTGTTGTAGTAGACCATTGTCCGCTATAAAGCATTGAATATAACAATCATCTCCTAGATTATAAGTATCGTGGCATGAAATAGTCTTGGTTGAATCAACTAGAAGGCTTGATGAGGAGAGCACTTGTAGGTATGGTATGCTTTCTCATTGAAGCAAAAAAATTGCAAAACATTTTGCATAAGCACTAACAAAATTTATAACTTCAAAATGCATTATTTTCACCAGAATGCCAATTGAATAATACACATGTGAATCCAAAGAATGCAGGCATACCACACCCCTATCATTCCTTGTTAGATAATTTATAAAATAGAAAACTAGAGAAAGGGTTCATCTGGCATGTATGAGTTACTTTGAAGTTTTGTCCTTGCATCTTATAAAAATGTTCAAATTAGTAATGCTACACTTAAAGGGCGTACATGTTAAATATAAATGCACTAATAATACTTTTTTCTCAGATAAACAATGCAATCCCCTTAAAAAATTTAGAAGGCAATGATGAAAAATGGCAATGCAATTATCAATGGAAGATAAATATTTTCTTGCCACTGCATTCAATATGATATTGTTAAATGTGCAGGCATAAATTCCAAGCCCATTTGGAACATATCAGTTTCTAGAGGGAAGTGCACGAATTCTTTTTCCTAAATACAACTTCTATCTTGTAATCATAAATTCAAAGAATGGTAGAATCTAAAATAAATAAATTGGAATGACATATCTGTTAAATCAATAACTTTTCTGATGAAACTAGAAATTTTTTTTTAAAATTTTAAAAGAAGTTAATAATGATTGGGTGTTAAAGCTTAGTTTGATCACTAATTTGTGGCAGAAGCCTCCACTAACTAAGGCTGTACAAATTAAATTGATAATAAATAGTTATGTTGTCTTGTACATATGCATCTCACCTATATGCCTAAATTTTTTTCCCTAAATGTTAGTTGTGCCTGCAATGATGCTGGTAATACAGAAGCTAGGTCACCCTAGACTCTTTTTTACCCACCCTGTGCACTACAATGGAGGAATTTCTTATATTGACAGTTTGATAGAGACAAAACAAATTATACAATTACTTCTCCACCACCTTGTAGCATATTACTAGAGTTGTAGCTTAATGTGCCTTCTCTTATCTCATTCTTCACAATATTTGCTTGACATTTGGTTGTCACCAATCATAATCCAATCAAATCGTCGAAATTTATTACTGAAGAATTTTACGGTTAGAACTTGCATCTTTCTTTGAAAGTATCTAGTGTTAAATACAAATTTATAAAAATATTAAATTTGATTGGGTACCACAACTCATGTTTAATGAATGTTTAAGGAGAGAGCCCTTGGCACAAGAGCTAAGATGCAACATAGTTTCTGTTAATGTTTTATAGTTTCATCAGATAAATCTTAAAGGTTAAATTTAAATATCATAGACATTAAAGATTATATATTCTTATAATGTAAATTGATAAATTTCATATATATAACTAACTAACTTGATTTATATCCTTATTATAATGTGTAAGCAATAATTTATTGCTATAGACATATTTCCTTTTGGTTAATGGTTAATCCAATTGGAAGTCACGAGCCCGATTGGACATATCTCTATATAGAGTCATGTCCCATTGGGTCGTGACTCTCCTTTTAATAGCTCTTCTTCATACTTATAAACAGTGTGATTATTTGTCATTAGAAAAATAGCAAGAAAAAAATGTGAATACAATTACGACAGAGAAGACTTATATTTGTGCACATGGCAGGTACTGATATTCCGTAGACATCATTACACTCGATCTACATTAAAGTGCATGATATCGAGTATAGATTAGTGTATGTAGTGAATTAGAGATACAATAGAATTCATTACATGCACTTTGTAAACACTAGTCATTCCAGTGCTATCAACTCCACCTTATTTCATTTTATTAAAGTGCCCACCACCTATTGTGTGATATCATTCAGAAGCATTATTCATGTGCAAGTATTAGTATATGCTAAGAAATTAGAATATACAAAGGGAATATTATAATTAAATTAAATATATAATTCATTATAAAATTGCTTATATCAATTACATCTGAAGCGATCCTCATTCATCAACATGGTATCAGAGCAGGTTTAAAGGCAAGATACGTTCAGATTATTGAAGATTTTCATTATTTATCTAATCTCCTTATCGCAAGATGGTACTTGGCATGAGACTCAAAGATAGACTTGAAGGTGCTTTTGATTTTGAAGCATG